>JAQFZQ010002443.1:0-13866 GCA_034696005.1 Glomeris marginata | reverse complement strand
AATTATGCTCAAAGTATTGAGCAGACTTGTGCACACAATATTGTGCATAAGTGTGTATACCATTGTGCAAAACTATGCATAACCCATAGTGCAGTATTGTGCACAATGCTATGCATAATTCTGCATAGTTGTGCACAATATGTTGTGCAAACTCGATTACGCATACACTTCTGTGCATAAAAAGGCTCCAATTTTGTGCAACATTATGCACAGACCTATGCACAAACTTTTGTGAGTGCTATGCACAATTGTGCATACACTTTTTCTCCTGGGAGGGAAAAAATCACTAAAGGTCCACTGTTACCATGCTCTCTCATTATTCCTGTACCACTGCATCTTGAATTCCGAAGGGGAAAAGGAAAATATACTGCTCTGCAGGGGCAGAGGAAAAAAATAAGGAATTGATTTATTCCTGTTTTATGCATGAGAGTTTGAAGGTATACCTTAATAAACTGTCAGTTCAGCTTCAAAAACTTCATTTTACATTAATTTATAACATTGTTGTTGATCCATCTTAATTAAGTGTTCAGAAGCGAAATAAAATATTTACATTTAATTATTGATCCCATCAACCATGCACGGAAAATTATTGGAATTTTTGCAGCAAGTAAACAGACCAACAGAGTGCTTTAAACAAGGTTGTATGGAGAGCCGCAGGAGGCAAAATATGCTCCGACAGCCATTATTGCCCAACGGTACATAACTTTATATCGCGTTCATAAAGCTCACAAACGATGAACAACGTCCACATTGACGTTTAGCAAAGTACTTATCAGACATTTTACTTCTCCATTGTCGTCGTTACTTTGCCCAAATAACGACGTCAACAAAACCGGTTACAGAATATAAAACAATTTTTAATCCCCTCAACGACCACTTTTTAAGGTTTTCCGCAACAAGTCCTGCAAAACTACGAATGTAGTACCTGCACCAAAACTTTATAGTACTCTTTTATTGCGAAGTGGACTTCCTCATTTACTGCATGGCAATTCCCCTTGTGAGTAATAATGCATCATGGGAGCCATAAGGAAAGTGGGTGTTGGTGATGCTCATCTGCCATTTCAGGTTTGAGTACAAGTCAAATGTAGGCAAACGTCATCAGCTTAAATACCGTAAATTTTCAAACATAAGCCGGGGTCCAATTAAAGCCCGGTCAATGATTAAAAACCGGTTTCCAATGTAAGCAAACCGGTCTGTTTTGAATAGAAGCCCGGGCTTCAGTAAGAAAATTTACGGTAGCCAATAATTCAGTTCTGATATTGTTTTGAGAAGAGGAATATCGACCTGGTGTTAACCATTTTCCTCATAAGATACTTCCACATCATATGTTCAATCTATTTGAAGCCCCTCTTTAATTGAAGCTCACCTCTAATAGAAGCGCACCCTGTCAGAGGGACCGAATAATAGAAGCACACCCTTTTATTGAAGCGCACCTCTAATACAAGTGCACCCTTTCAGAGGGATCGAAAAATAGAAGCGCATGCGCTTCAATTAAAGGTTTTACGGTAATCATGTGAAGGGACTATTCAATCGTGTTCTAACAATACAATAGGCAGTGAGAAAAACTGGGTTTTGTTCGGATGCTTGAATATCGAGCGATATAGAACATGGCAACTGCATACGTAGCGCCACCTTACGGTCCGCTGGCAAAATTGGGGAAAACAACACGCACTTGTCGGTCATCGTTGCAATTGACAAGTGCAATAACATGCTTTTGAGCCATCTAATGGAAGCAGAAGCCAAATAATGTCCGGCATGTCAAAGCCAATGCACTTTTCAGTCATCTATTCGAAAATTCAATCTGATCAACTAAGCATTTTGGATGGCGGGGGTTCTGGAAAACATTCCAACAATAGGAAAGTAGCAACGTTAACTCGCATTAGCTTCAGCGCCAGCTGGCGGCTGAAATCGAACTACCGTGTTGATCAAAATCTGGTTAGGGCATACATGGTACACGGAAAAGCGGAAATTTATGTTTTGTACAGTAGACTTCTTTTGGTTTGAATAGCTGGGTTTGTTGTTGTAATGAGTTGTTGGTTTTAATAGTGTAGTGGTCCTTGGCAACGTCGGTTGTGTAATGTGTCAGTAACAACCACACAAATGTATGTATTTAGTCTCACTTGTAAACTAGGTTTTTTTTTTTTTGCTGGTGATTTAGATCATGTTTTTCTTCTGTAATGTGTATAGCTCCTGATGATGACTAGCTAGCCTAGTCGAAACATGTTGAGATTATAATAAAATATCAATTATAAGAGGCGGAGTACTGGACAACCTGATTTAAAGTACCGCTTAGTACCCCTCATATCAACTAGCTAAATTAGTAATAAGGTCACTTTATATCTACATTGATTGATACATGCAACAAATTAATCATCGTACAAGTGAAAGATTCGTGTACTATTGGCATTTACTCCGCTTATCAACGTGTAGCGCGTCGGCCAATCACGGATTTTGTATATCGCTTGCTTTCATTTGAGGGGTCCATTCACTTCAAATTCTGGTAAAAACTGGCACACATCATGCACATGCCCAGATTCTCTAAGCTCTGGCCCCCGTGCTCTGGCCCTTTTCTCAAGGTTTTGACAGGCCCACAGCCAATAAATGCTCTCTAACAGCGAATACCTATGGCAGAGTCACCTAGCGTCTGCGCAAGGAACCAGGTTGAGATCTTTAAAAACATCAACTGTGACCTTTTTAATGGTTTCATGAAGTGCAAGGGTCACGATGGTGAATAATTAATGTGCATTCTGGTTTCGATGTTGTAAAAGAATGCCTAGAATCAATATAAGCACTTGGGCGGTAAATCGCAGAGGATTTATTTCGCTTGACAATCAAAGCAGAGTGCATTAAACTTTCAAAATCCTGCTTCATCACGATAGTTATCCTCTAGGTGAAAACACTTCATGTTCGGCTTCAGAACCACTTTCACTTATTTCTCTCTCTATTCAAGTTTAGAAGGGTAAATTGTGTACTCACTCAAGATCGAGATGCTGCATTTCTTATCCTCAATCTTCCGGCAATCTTTCATCTCTTATTCTTCTTGGGAGAATAACAAATGATGATGATGATCATGTTAATGAAGACTGTCTGTGGAGACACGAAACATGATTTTAAAAAAAACACACAAGTCATTTTGACGCGTAATTTAATCGATTAAATAACATGGTGCAACAAACATCCTTCCATATTCAATTTAGAAACATAAATAACCGAATAACCCTTTCCTCCATATAAATACAAAATCATCCCACCTGTAACTATACGTGTACCATCATTTCATTTTCGTCGTCTATTAAATTCATACATACATTTGGATAATTTATTTCCCGAATACAAGACGGGGCAAAAACCACAGTAAACACATTCGTTTGTACAATAATCGTTTTGATTTTGTTTTAAATTGTGCAGTGAATGATGTTGAAGAGTGCTCAGCAGACAAGAGAGCGAACAGAGTACATAATTATGTAAATTTATGCAATTTTATGACCTGCGATCTTAAATTGCACATAATAAAATTCATAGTTAATTGTAAAGGGTGGGGAAAGTTTCAGAAAACTGAAAATTACAACTCTGCAATTTGTATACTAACCCCATGTGAATTATATACATCCACATATTTGTCCACAAAAAATGGTTCCAGTCTAATCAACTCTTGGTCTAATATATTGTTAAAAATACAAAATTGTAAACGAGCCTCTGGCGACAGCGAACTGAACTATTTTACATTCCACCTTTAATTACATTACTAATGCATATAGCAACAAATTTATTTCCAGGATGAGAAATACAGGGTGTCTACTAAACTTTCATTTCAAATTTCCAATATATTTTCTGCAATTTGAATTATATTTAGCCTACAACTTTTTTTTCTTGGACACAAAATACATAAAATTAAAGATAGTTACAAAACAAACTACATTAATTCTTTAAAATTGATGAATAAATGGAATTAACCATCTAATTTCAAAAGTCTCATGTTTAATTGGTATTTTGTTCCAAGAAAAATTAGAAGAGGAACACAGAAATCAATAAACTAAATTGTGTAAAGTATCAAAAATTATACGTTATCCAGGACTAATAAAAAATGCCAGTACATTTCCAGGATTTCAATTATTTCCAGTGTAACAGTAGCCACCCTGAAATAAATTATAGCAATTTATATTACCTATAGCCCTGGTGTCAAAAATTGTGAAGTCCTGCTTATTTTCTTCACTTTGAAATCAATTCACCAATTCACAAACCCAAATATAAACATTTCCCATTTGTTCTTTTCTTATTATATAACTGCAAATTGCTTGAGTGCTTTGTTTCTGGAGGATTCACACACTGTAATAAACTCATTTTCGTCCCTTTTTTGTGTTGGTCGAATGCATAATGCCATATGACGCCATTAATTCGCCGTGCTACAATTAGGCCTATTATTATTATTCAACGATTTAACCACACGTTTGATATAATACATAAATTATATATCTTGATTAGGTACTAATTAACGCACATAAAATCGTAATAGCCACCTACAAATTGCTCCAAATGCAACCGTCCAAATTGAAGTTGCGAATGAAGAAGAAACAGTAGACGCCGCCATTGCACGTTTTACTTCCTGCACACGAAGGTTGGAAGTCACGTGACAGGCCGAAATTGCCACTGGCAATTGCGACCGATTGCGACATCATGGGACACAAACCGTGTTGCCAGATACGGTATACGCAGTGCAATTTAGCAGTTACTTTATGAGTGCAAATATCATCTATATAGTCTCCTGCTCGCCAAACTATCTGCACAAACCACAAAACAGAAACAGTCACATGGTCAAGTGCAATTTACTCTATTGAAACCCTATTTTTACAAGGTGAACCAACTACAACAGCACACACATGTATCCCTTTGCTACGTATATAATATAAAACACTTATAACATTAAATTACAACACTAGAGAATCCATAATGCATTTCAGTTTTTTGCCAGTAGTATAAAAATACCTTGTATCGATATTACATCGATGAGAGTATAATTAATTATTTAAATAGCTACTAAACAACACAACCTATCTTGCTTGGGATTGTTGCTATGACAGTTGTAATTACACGGTTAATGCCTTTTGGGGCGAAGGAGTTGCTAATGATATAAGATGAAATTCCGCTGCATTAAGTTTCAATTTACTCCTCAAAATAATAATAAGCACCGGGTGTGAGATGCTAAAATATATGAATAACGAACTACATGCTGTGGCAGAAGTAATAAAATATACACATTTAATTTCAAATGAAGAATATCTACATTAATTTTGTGTATGCTTTCCTTATACCATTTTATGTAATAACCCCCTCATTCATAACGCTTATTATTGCACATTTTTTCAGTCATATGGCTTATATTAGTGATATATTACGTGCTTTACTTAGTATAGATTCATTTAACAGGGTGTCTACTAAACTTTCATTTCAAAATTCCAGTATTTTCAAGAATATTTATAACTTTTTCCAGGACACAAAATATATAAAGTGAAATATAATTACATAACAAACCACATTAATCCCTTAAAAACTGATGAATAAGTGGAATGAACCATCGAATTTCAAAACTTTCATGCTTAATTGGTATTTTGTTACAAACAAATTAGAAGAGGAACACCGAAATCAATAAATAAAATTATGTAAAGTGTCACAAATGATACATTTTCCAAGATTAAGGAAAAATTCCAGTATATTTCCAGGATTTCAAAGACAACAAAAAAATCCCAATATAATTCCAGGATTTCCAGTATAAGTACACACCCCATTGAAACTTTATGAAGTAAAATATGATTTTTTTAATTTATGTATGCATGTATACTATTTAAATCCAAATATTGATATGATTTTCGAAGGATACAAAACGTAGGGAATAGTCAATCATAGTGCGTGCTATTAGCATTGGTCCACCAGGTATTTCAGGTGGAACAATATGAAAAATAGGATTACAGATGCTTAGAAATCCCAATTTGATGCACATGCTTATTATCACTTGAAGTTGAGCTTCGACACAAAGTTATATTTGTTGTAAACAGGTGTAATGTACCCAATTTTAACACTGCTTATTATGATAACAATGTTACTATACTATATTACAATATTTTATATCTTATAAACGGGAACGAAAAACACCAAACGCAGTATACAGACGTATATATCTTGTAAAAATAACATTTTACAAAGGAAAATCTGTTTCGTCATTTAACACGTCCATGAATTCCTATTTATTGACACAACATACTGCATGTATGTAGGGCTATTCATTTCATTGATCCGAATGAATTGAAGCACCAATGTTTACAATTAAAGAGCTCAAATAAAGTACTAATTAGCATATTGCTAATTGCGAACAACACACCACAGAATAATGAACATTTACGCAGAAACTGATAACTGCAGATTTAAAAAGCCGAGTATACACCGAAAAATCAATTGTTGACAACATGGCGCATAATTATTTTATACTGAATTTTCCAGTCCTAATACCACCATTCTTCAATGATTAAACAATGCAATAATCTCATTCGGTACCTTCTGAAATTTAAATTAGCAGACTGTGGAGAACTGGAAGTGAATATACTAACTCGTTTCCGTGGTATCAACTGAACATTTCCTTTACAATACTTTCACAATGTAGTTATTTTTTTTACAAATTCCCTGAAGTAGCATTAAAGGTGAACTGACATGCTCCAGTATTGCGAACGCCTTATTATTCACTAGGCCACGCCCCAACCGCCATTACTAAGCTGGTTTTGTGCCACATATGCATTTGTTATAGCCAACTACTGTATACTGTAGTCATGCAGTTCTCTCAAATTAGTGCTATACACTGTACAGTTCAAAATGGTTGGACATATTAAAGTACAGTTTTTCCATCATGACTTCGCACTGCATTATGGGACAGAATGTTCTTGTGTTGGTGGATTGTGCATTAATTCAGATAGGTGGGTGCTGTGAGCAACTAATTAATGACATTTAGGAGTTCCTATACGTAGTTTCTTTAATCTTTCTCTGATGCTGGTTGATTCCCATAATTATGGGCGAGACAGCATCATATAGGGAAATTATTATCTTGTGAGTATGGATCTCCTAAATGTCATTGATTGTGCATTATCAACAATTTTCCAAATTTATGTTTTTAAGAAAGTGTTGTTCACGCTACAATTGTATATTTTATGGCTTCTGGAAACTAGTTTAGTTCAGTAAATTAATTGTTCTTTTGTTAATATTCTTTCCCTTTATGGTTATGGTATTGTTTTACAATCTAATTCCATGTACAAGTTTGCTCCAACATTATATTTGCGTGCAACATGGTATAACAGATATTAGATGGAACTTTCCACAATTCTGTTTTTTTTTTTATGTTATCCAATGTCTGCAAAATATCTGCAATACATGTCATGTATGAAACTAATCCTAGAAACTATTTTACAACCATTTGCAAATGGCTGTAAAATAATTTCTACGTTATGATTATATCTTACAGTACGTGTTATGTTTCAACATCAGCAATGTTATTTCCCATTAACAATGTAATATGTCCAGCGACGAGGAATGTGCTAAGGCCACCTGAATTCCTGGTAAATATGTTGTAGGTACATAACTTGGCACGATTGGATGGTTGCTGTTACCATATTTGACGCACTGCGCAACACCACAATGTCCCTACTGTTATACAATATTAGCTTTTTACAGCAGGGATAATGTGATCGGTAATAATGCTAGGAAACTTCAGTCATGTGATCGAATTTAATTTGTGGTTCCCCATCTCCCACCAGGTGGCTGTTCCAATCAGAACTACCAAGAGTGACCAATTCGCAAAACCATGTCATGCAGTTCACCTTTAAATGTACAATTATCCCTGACTTTGTGACCTTTCTCAAATCCCCCAACTATACCAAGAGTGGATACTATACTCAGGTTTTCCATGAAAATGGAAACCCTGCCGTTTGATTCGAATATTCGTGGAAAAAAGGATAATGTGTCAGTAAATATTTCATGGTGCAGTTTATGGTGCTATATTATATTTCATTATAGGTATACAGCAGGCATTTAAATATTGAAATGACATGATGCGATCCTGTACATGTATATTTAATGTGTTTAGCATTCGATGAACAAATGTGCAGACCTATACAGTGCGTTTCGGGACAACCGTGGCCTTTCGATCCACTAATCGTTGAACTCCGTTACCTTAATTGGACATATTCGTCCCGGAACACACTGTAATCCTATTAAATTAGTAGCAGTGAATGGTATATTGTTTGGCACTGGTGCGTTTAACTTCGTTTACATAATTACAGTGGCTCTATACATTTACAAATAAAAACTTACAATAAAAAGAGCATTTTGTTTTAAAGAAAACGATGACGTCGTAGAGAATTCTTGCGCATATACTCCTATTTTTTCTCATTTTTCTGCACACTTTTGCTCTGAAGTCAAGGTCATCCTTAAATGGCTGAAAAATGCCAAATAACTTTGTAAAAAACCGTCCAAAAATACTACATCTCCAGTTGGTTAGAGAACTGTATGGAGAAGATGCGCAAGAATCTAGAATACTTATATTACAGTGTTACAAATGCCCCAATCTTTGGGTGATAACATTTATATTTACTATTCTATATACACTAGTTAGTAGCCTGAAAACACTTTAGTATCCCTTGGTATACAATGTCCGGACTTTTGAATAACCCGGTACCCGACGACCATTTCCCTGACTTTCTATAATAACTAAAATACCATAAGAGGCCTATACTTAAAATTCAATAATAAATTAATTTATGCAAAGATACGATTCCTTAAAAATTTTGGAAATGTGACCCTGCCTTAGTAAATTAGAATATCCAGAAAAAGATTTAAATATATATGATTAGAAAATACAACATCAACAATAACATGGCACATATCAAGAGGCTAAAACAAGAGTTCAAAATTGTAATTGTCCAAGAGAAGTAGTGCATGATGTAAAACTAATTGAAGATGGGCTGTTACTCGTTGCCAATAAAATGCACATTTCAGGGCAATAAATTTTCCATCACCCTGTACATAATTGCCGAATAACTGTGCATAAATTCATACGGTACTAAGGTTGTAAACTATATTATGTATATTATATGGTGATGTTTCCAACCACCATGGTCTCAAAGACAGCTTTCTGGACTGTAACGTAACCTGCGAAACGCCGTGTCTTGTGACATACGGCTTGCCCTGTAATTCATTGACATTTCCCCACTACTATTATTATGCACACGGAAAATGTTCAGTACCACTGATTAAATAATTTCTTTAAAAATGTACTCAATGTCACATATAGAGAGTACGAGTAAAGGCCAATAGACCATACCATGCTCAGCGCGGCACGATGAGAATTTACGCTGCTTCAGACTTCAGAGAAGCCTTAAGGTTACTACATACCCTGCAGGCTTGCACATAAGCTACAATGCTGCTGAAGATATGACATTCTTCAGACCGCTGTTCCTCCACCGAGAGCATCGGCATCGGTGGTCATCTCCTCGGCTTCTTCGCAGGCACGCGACACCGAAGATGGTGACGGGGCCCTCAGGTGGTAACCGTTCTTGCAAGGGGGTGCTTGTAACATGGGTGACTTCTCGTTGCACGTGTTACCCTTGAAAGCGGACGTGGTGGATCCTGCCGTGGAACGGGACATCATGGTGGTAGCAGTCGATGGATCGGCGGCCACGTCTTCGCTCTCCCTGTCCGCGAGGGCACGGAACCGAGCACCGGACCCACCCATGCGTCCACCGCTACCTTTACGTCTTTCGGAGTCGGTTTTCTTCTTGTACGGGGGAAAGACGCTGTTCTCGATGTGCAACTGCGCATTCACCTCTTTGCCACCTGCGCAGATGCAAGCTTTCACGAAGCTCTTCTTGAAATTCTCCGACAGGAAGGCATAGAGGATGGGGTTGACGGCTGAGTTGGAGTAAGATAGGCAACTGGCAAACAAGTGGGCCAATACGTACGGTTTGGAATTGCCGTATGATTCACTATGAGGCGTTGAGATCAGCGTCACCTTCAACGAGCAACAGCAAAAAAAAGACATGGCCGCCATTTTTATAATATGTAACAAACGCCCTTGCAACACCTTGAAGTCCCCAAGGGATTGGTATAGCCGAGAGGAACTCTAACGAGCAATGGCTCAATGTGCTTAAAGTTAGAGCGGGTTTAGATGGTGGTACTCAGATGATCAACCCAGGTGAATCATGTGTTAACAGAAGTGATATGTGTTTCACTGAAGCAATTTAAAGAACTGACAGGGTACATTTTGTGACGCCACACTCGTTGAAAACGTTTCCATGCATCGGTCCACTATATTAGTGACTAACCGACAACAATACAAAATGGACGTGGGCTGTTCTCATGCAACCAGCACCGCTTCAAGGATTGCGATGGGGATTGTCGCGAATCTGGCCTAATAACGCAGGAAAAAATGTCGATGGATTGAAATATGCCAAGAGACAGGTATGTAAACAAAAATTCAGCTGTCTACGATGTGGGGAAGTTAGGTTAAAACGTGCTGAAAGAAGTCCAATGACCAAACACCATGCACGATGCGTGTATATAAACTTAATAAAAAAGAAATGAAATGAACTCATAGTTTTAATTTTAATCATCCTGTCTACAGTCCGAATATCATGTGGTGTTACAAAACCGTTTCAGGTCTCCTTTAATTCATCTCTTGCTCCTATTTGTTGATAACTCCATTGTAATGCTATTGCCACATATTGAACATGGACTCGCAAAATAATATGGCATCACAAGGGTTTATGCCGTTGATAAGCACGGCATCACTTCGGTCACCTTACATTTTAGATGATCACTTGTGATGGCTTTATATTTACAAAATCCACTTTGACTGGGATGATCATCCAAAGAGTCTAATAAATACGCCCTTACACTTGCACTCTAGACAGCTGTGAGTCGAAGAAGGGATTATCTTTTAGGAAAAAGTACAAATCCCAAGTGGCATCCTTTACCTTCTGTCTGAAAGCAGCACTTTTTTCTCCACCAGATCCATTACTTGCCAGTATTAAATTACACTTGTACCTCTTTCCCCCTCGATAATCTGTTATTGAACACACTCAGTGGCAGTTATAGCCTGCCATGGGTACAGCTTAATAATGCAATCCAAATATGGAGGTACTGTAACTACTCCTATATAAGGCTAAGTACATAAAACAGGAGACCGATAGCAAACATGTACTGTGACATGCAATTTGAAAGAACTCTGAACAGAAACTGTTTAGTTCAATTCAAGACCATTGTTTGTACTGCTTTTGGGGATGGCATCTTAAGTGGGAATGCATAAAACAATTGCGATGTGCTGCTAAATTCAAGCAGACATTTCCCAAATCCTACAAATTCCTTCAAATACCCATATCGAAGGTATGTAAAGTATCTAATACGAATCTCAAACGTCCACATTATTTGCATTCCCTTCGGAGATTTTTCCCCGAAATAACATTGCATCCGTAACATTTCTCATAAATCTTTTGAAAATATTCAATAATAATATTATTGTAGCCCATTGCATACTGAAAATCATAAACATGTGCTACATTTGTCGTCATTCCTTGGAAAATAACATGCCATGAATAATAAAAATCAATTTATACAGATGTAAGGTTGCGTGAGTAATTTCAGTTGAATAGTTTTTCAAGGTTTTTGGATAAACTGGCACTATAACTTTTTCCCAGTTTTTCCTGTACGTGAATTACGTGATTAAATGTACTTGCCAATTTTCGGGCATATATTAGAAAATAATGGAAGTTTATTTTTAGTGGACTCCCAAAATAAATAGCTACAGATAGAAGAAAGGAGCCGCAATCTTGAACACGTGCGCACAATCTCTATTTTTATCCCTAGTAAATAATTATCTGAAAGCAATGTTGTTGTCAATCAAATCAGCAGGACAAATATCCATTTCAAATTATTTACATGTTTTCGAGTTCTAGCAAGTTATCCTTACTAACGTGGCTGTTGCGGACTATTTCAACGCAGACGCAGCTCTACGCAACCATTAGGAATTGTAGCATTCTGTAAATACCCCTGTTATTCTATACAGAGTGTTCCTAAACTACCTGTACAATTTGATGTGATGGTCTCTGTCCTTTCTAGGTGTTACAACCTGGTCCACCAACAACTGTAAATGTGTGCTAGCAGCAAAAGGGGTATTCACGACCCGATATTATTTGGCAAAAAATGTTTGTCATGGTGTCCGCTATCACCCACATCAAGTTGTACAGGTAGTTTAGGAACACCCTGTATATAAAAGGTGGTGTTTTAATGAAAATATACCGCGTACCTGCATTATCCAATACGGTAGCCAGCAAAATACGTAGACCGCTATTACGGTGAGGACTAGCTTGGTGACCTTACGGTGGGACTTCTTGCGCTCCTTGGACTTGTTCCTCGGTCCAACCGTCTTCAGTCTCCTGATGACCATCAGGTAAAAGATGAAGATGAGGGTGAGTGGGATCGCGAAGCCCAGCGTGAAGGTGTAGAGGGTGAAGACCTGCTGGCTGTCCAAGCTACCCTTGCTGGGCCACAGGATGTTGCACGACAGTCTGTCCTCGGCCTCATCACGAGTCTCTCCAGCGTACATGAAGATAGGGACCATCATTAGGGCCGATGCGGTCCAAGCAGTCAGGCACACTATCTTGGAGATGAGCGGCGTGCGGTACTGCGGCGAAGTGATAGGGTGACACACCGCGATGTACCTGTCCGCGCTCATCACCGTCAAGAACAATGAGCTGGTGAACTGGTTGATGGACGTGGTGGTCATGTACAACTTGCACATCACGTGACCGAATGTCCAAGAGCTCACCTTCATGGTGGCCACCAGAAAAGGCAAGCCGATCAAGAAGCACTCGTCGGCAAGAGCCAAGTTCAGGATGTAAGTGTTGGTTACCGTTTGCATCTTGTTGTATCGGAGCACCACGTAGATGACCAAAGTGTTGCCACAAACACCAACAAGGAATACCAAAACGTAGAAGAGCATCAGCATGCCCAAGGACAGTGAAGAAAGTTCATCACTGCGGAAATATTTGGTGCAGTTGTCTTCTGACACCGATGCAAAAACGCTTTGGTTGTCCATCCCAGCGGTCATGGAGCAGTTTCTGTTCACGACCGAAGTCAACGCTGAGGGAACATTACCGTAATTTCTATAGTCCATGGTGGTCGTGGTCCAGTTGCCACCATCAGAGTCACCATCGATCAAGATAGTCCACTGAGTCGCCATGATGTTTGCGGTGCACAGTTGTGGAAAAATTACACACAATCACATTCTCTTCCTCCTCCTCTTTCTCCTCTTTCCTCTTTGTCTTTTCTCATTTTGGGGCACCTGCTTGCACTCCCATCTATAGGGCCATCAAGCACTCATGCTTCAGTTAGTCTGTCAGGTCCCACTGAACGTGATCCCAGTTTAGGGACCTCTGACTGTGGAAAAACAAAAAACAAACAGAAGGGTTCATGTACTGTGTCTTTTCCCCATTTGCTCGTAAAGTGAGTTTTTGTAAATTGAAAGCGTAAATATCATTAGCGTTGATTGAATTGATGGACATGGACAGCACTTAATAGCATCATGGTTAATAGAATCAATCGGTTATTGGGATCAATTCCTTCATTGTCTAAAGTGATTCTTCTAATAAGTGGTGTCCACTGTATGAAGAAACGAAGGCGTTAACGCATACAGCGCCCTCTAGCGCAAACAAGTTCAAGTAACACGCAGTTTACTTCTCGTTGTACCATAAGGCTAGTCAAGGCTGTATAGTAAAGGCTTGGACACTGTAATTGGAGGGGGGTGGGGAGGCCATGGTTTGGCCAATAGACCGC
>JAQFZQ010002442.1:0-13867 GCA_034696005.1 Glomeris marginata | reverse complement strand
GCTTCGCAGCCTCCAACAAAAGTCGATTACGGTAAATCCTTTCCCGTGACAGCTGGGTCAATTATGGGTATAGATTCTGGATCCTGGGAATTTTTCAAATCCGCCTGTATGGTTTTTAAGAAGATTGAGGCACTCCAAGGGCCTGTTTTGCGCGCCTATACTATGGCAGCTAAACGCGTCAAGTTACATTTTCAATGCCTCCACTAAAATTTGAATATCTTGCAAACCGTGACAGATATTTACAATTCCGAATACAGATTCGGAATCCTGAAGATTTTTCCAATCCGCATGTGTCGGTTTTAAGCAGATTGAGGCACTCCGAAGCCCCGTTTTGCGCCCCTAAACCATGACAGCTGAACGCAATAAAGTTTCACTTTGAATGCCTCCACTAAAAGTCTAATGTCGGAAAATGGTGAGCCACCAATGTATTGGTTTCATTAGCATTGTCAGTAATGGCAGTCCGACTTGAAATTTGAGCGTTTATTGTTTGTCGGCCAATTAATCAATTTTGGGGGACGATAAAATTTGTTCCTTTTACTGCGATTTGCTCTTAACATCTTTTAAGTGACATGTATGCCATTTGACAAAAGTTTGACAGTTCAAGCAACCTGGTCAAACTTGTAAATCTGCGTAACACACGGGTGGCAGCATGATGGGACTTTAGCCGCTATAGTAATTTTTCATAGGGCCAGGAAACACATTAAAAAAATGGTAAAATTTTAAAAATAGTTTCAGGTGCATTCTAAAGGTTTTGCTAATTAACACTTTGCATCACAACAGCTTTGGGTTTTAAATTTAAAACAAACCTCTAATACTTTCCGGATGGCCCACATACTGGAAAATGACAGTTTAACTTTTATCAATGGCTCTTTTAGTTCATTTACAGAAAACCAATGTATGAATACAATAATTTCAACAAAATAAGACCCACTCAAACAACAAATAGCTAACTTGAAAGAATTAACACTTTTATGGGCAAAAATCCAAAATTCCCTGATATTTCCCTGATCTCTGGGTACCCTGGCTTTACAATTTTTGCAATTTGAGCTACTGGCAAATTCAATGATACCTTTTAGATATTGTGGTGCAATCAAATGTAAAACTTTCAAGACTGCACGACATAGTATTTCCTAAAAGTAAAGATAAGTTAAAGTAATTTGCATTTCAAAAAAAATCCTTCATTATCATGACTAAGACTTTTAAATAAGACTAGCAAACGGCACGGTCTATATTGTGTAATGTTGTCTTTTGACATCATTAAAATCATTTTTGTGCAATAATGGCCGCATTATGACCATAATCATACGATCAGTCTCATAATCTGACCTGGCAAACCATTTTATAATCGTGTGGAATGAATTTTAAGTCCAAAACTTATACTCAGACCTTAAAAAATTATAATTTGATTTGTATAACCATATGGTCTTGACTGAAAGCGTGAAGGAAAATACCGCTTTTTTGAAGATCAGGGTGCAAAATGGAAAGCAGTCAAAAAATATAGGAAATATAGGAATGCCATTTGCAAAATATTGGATGAAATATAGGAATGTTTTTGGAAAATATAGGATGAAATATAGGAATTTCCAAAAAAAATTAGAATTAAGTATTTTTTGGTTTCCCAAAATCCACAGAAACTCCAATGGAACTACTTTAACTATTTTGCTTCATTTCTTTTCTAGTTTTCCAGTGTCTACAAGTCCTAATTGTGTGAGATTGTCCTCTGTCGTTGCAAAATCTAATTTTATTTTCTTGGCAAGTTCAATTTTTGCTAAAATATAGGAATTTTGATGAAATATGGGATAATATAGGGAAACTTAAATATATAGGAAAATATAGGAATATATAGGAACGCTTTACACCCTGGAAGATGTACTACTCAAAAACAACATAACATGCCTATAGAATACTGCAATTGTTTTGTCAATGTGTCACTAACGATATGCAATAAAAACAGGCTCCAATAAAAAATTCACACTTTATGGCAGTTATGAGAGGTGGGGAACATTTTTTTACGAGAATGTCATTGGTTTTATTATTACAACATTAATGCACAAGTCTTACAGCTCTGCTTTTCTGTCTGCACCATCGGACAGCACCTATTTTCCCGGAGAAGCTTTTAAATGGTTTCGGTTGCTGTCAAGACTACCCATTCTCATTTCCTGTATTCTTCAATCATCATCAAATATACTAGAACTTCTGAGAGAGATAGAGAGACTACGGATTCTTCGCTTCAGCAATTTTTCATGACCAATCACTCTTCCCACGTACACACAAAGGTCTGTCGACGAGCTCCTTGTGTACGGCACGCGGGGTCCATTCTGCCTTCCAGAGTCATATCCAACGGTAACAACATACTCAGCCATTCAAACTCGAAGAAAAGTCTTCCCAGTTCCCCCGTCACTTCTTGACCGTTAACGATGCTTGATAAGGCAGGCTGTTATTTCTTTTTTCTCTCTCGCCAAGAGAATCGGAAACGCGTTCGTGGCCATCTTGCAGGCTAGGATACAAGCGCGTCAAACACATCTTCACACCAGTCATGCACGTAGAATTCTGGTTTTATCACATTCGCTTAGAATGTCCAAGCAATTTGACCCCTCAACACGCACCGCATCACCTGTCTTTCCACAGAACTCTTTTTATTTTGTAATTCTTGCTGGAAAATAAAATCAACTGTGAGCAACCGTTATCCTCTTTCAGTGTGGCCATCCCCTTCCTTCCACTCTTCCAAGGCTTCGGTCAAGATAACTTAATATGGTAACGAACCAATCTCAGTTTTCCAAATAATAACATCCATGCTAAATCGAGTTCAGTTCCTTCTTCGTTGCCCTTGCCTAAGCAGTGTTAGGTGGATCAAATGACACTGATCACCATGTCCTTTTCCTTCTATGAGCACACCGAGGAATTTTCTCCTTCTCCAGCAAACTTGACAAATGTACATTTCCGCATGTTATGTACTTTAAATGTTCCATCCCTGGTGCTGCACACAGCAGTTGGTACTAATGTACACAAGACTCTCCTGTTATTCGTGGAGCCCTCTGCACCTCCAACCATCAACATGGCACAACTGAGGCTCCTGCAGTTAAACACACTCCAGTGCAGAAAATAATACCAACAACACCACTCAAACAATCGCAGTCACTCATTTTAGGGGTATGTCAATTGGCATGTTCTGCGGACTTCCAGTATCTGTCGTCGGGAGGGAATATTTACTGAACCTTTCATTTAAACACATTCATGTCGAGCAAGGAGCACTCAAAAATTAAAATACAAGTCAATGGGCACACTATTTTAGTGATTAAATAAACAATAAGGCAATTGTTTTAATAATCTATTGGTAAAAGTTATTGAGAAACTTACAATTGATTTCAAGGGGACAATTTAAAACAACGTAAAGACTGGTAGCTGCATGCAGCCCAGCTGTTTATCTAGCTCATCTAGATAGTCATTTCATATGTATATTGAGAATAAATACCACGGTAGGAGACAAGCTCATCAGAGTCTCTGCAGATAAACGTCAGCAGTTAATTTTGCAATGAGAACTACCAAAAGCAGGAAGTATAACAACCAATTTACAGTAAATTCCCAAAATTTTGAAAAAGGACACAAAATTACTGACTGCAAATTGTACGTAGAAATGCTGAGAGAGAGAGAGAGATAGCTGCCTTTTTTGGATCGAGGATTTGCCAATTGGAAGAGTGAGCGATCGAGTGTGTGTTTGCCTGCTCTAGATGGAAAAAGCAAGAATATCTACAATCAAAACGAGGGTGGTTGTGGAGGTGCTGCAGATTGGCTGGAGGCAAAAACGATCGTGCTCCCTCTGACAGTGCCTTTGCGGTTCATCCGCCGCTCGTACAACGGCATCTGGGAGATTATCAGTAAGCAGCATGTTGTCGTACAGCACTTTCGAGCACTGGGAAAGTTGTCAGAGCCAGGAGTTGAGTTGTAACTGGGCGCAGAGGGCTCCCATGGCCACTGCTACGACAGACTGTACGCGGACCCTGCCGCCGATGAGGATGCCGGAGTCGCCCGTCCATGTTTTGTTGTGGAAGGTTTCAAATAATCGTCACTTGCTAAAGTCAAAACGTCCACCCTATCTTCCTTCCTGTACTGAAGGCATCGGCGAATGAAGGCCTACAAACATATATACAGCAAGTCACATTAACTTCACACCACAGAACCCCAAAGCAATTAACATACCTTGGCTTCAGTGCTAACTGCTGGCTTTGGTGGAAAAACCACTTCTGTAGCCTTTAGGATAATATTTTCCTCCAGTATCGTGGCTTGAGACTGATTATGGCCAAAAGGCTATTGGCAGACAGTTGCAATTCATTTTGTATTATTTCATACTTTTCAAATTAGTGCTCATGTAACAAAGTCTACCTTTTTTCCATACAAGCACTGATAGAAGATTACCCCAACACTCCATACATCCACTTTTGATGATATTTTTGGAGGAGTTTTGCCAACTACAAAGCACTCTGGAGGGAGATACCTGAACGAGAATAGTCACACCAACCATGAATGAAAAAATACCATGAACCAATTGCACACACCTAAAACCATTTTCTTGTGAAATTCAGTCATTGCAATAGTTACTACAGACAGTAGCAAAACATTTGGGTAAACTTGTGATTGGGTAAGGATGAAGAGCAATTTATTACCCAACATAGAGTAAAATATTGCATTTGGCAGCAGGAAAACCAGCATTTCACAAATACATGCCAAAACGGTTGCAAATAGATGTAGGTTACTCAGTTTAAGTGTCACATGCTAATTGCTTAGCTTTTTTATTTAGCATGCTGTAATGAATTTTGAACTGAACTCATTCACTTCTGATTCAAAACAAACATCCAAACTAAATCGGAAGACAAACATTCATTTTTAAACCCAATATATTGCGAACATTTCGTGTCGGAGTGAAAGTTCTCTGAGCCAACGAGCACTTCCTGCATTCCAACCAGGCCAAGTTATTCATTTCTTATGCATTTTACATCTTGCTTACATGCATTTTCAGAGATCAAATATTCCAGCCCAAAAAGAATGGCCTCGGAATATTGCACCATGCAGAAACACCGAACTGCATGATTGTACCATTGATTGTGCCCTCACTACACAAATTGTAGTTGTATTGCATGTTTGAAATGTGCACAAGAATGCCAAAATAGCACACTTTGTATTATTTAGCACATTCTGTTGTCATACAAACAGCAAATTCCCAGCATTCCGTATAAACCGAGTTGAATTTTAATATCAACACAACAAATTCCAGTTTCTACATACCACATGTCACTGGCTGGCAATCCAAGTTTTAGAAGATGGGCTAATTTATTAAATACAACATACCAGTACGTGCCAGCTCCTTGGGATGTCAGATCCATCCCATGTTCTGGGCTGTAGTTCTCCTCATCCATGATTTTACTGAGACCAAAATCCGTGATCTTGATCTCCCCGCAGACATTTCCTCCACTCAGCAAGATGTTTCCTGCACACACATTCAATCGTCAGATATTTCCGTGCCAAAAGATAAAACACTTATTGAAGGATGATGATCGCACGCACCAGGTTTCAGGTCATAGTGTATAACTGGTGGTTTGATTTCATTCAGGTACTTCAAAGCACTGACCACCTGCATGATAATTGACCTTGCTTCCCTCTCAGGGATAGATTTGTGTTGCTTGAGGTAGAAATCAAGATCGTGGCCATCACAATACTCCAACACGGTACAAAATCTACACGGTATACAAAAACATGTATTCCAAACGTTTAATGTTAGTTCCCATCCATATCCTTAAATTAATACTTACGAGTTGGCATCTATTTCAAAAACGTCGTACAATTTTACAACTCTTGGATGGTCCAAAGCTTTATGGATGTTGTACTCCCGAAGGGCATGCCTGTACAGATAGTACGTTATCCAACATTGCTACATGACACTAGCTATCATTTATAAAATCTTACTTGATGTAATTGGCTTTCTTGTCATCTTTCCAGTCCTTATTTAGTTGATGAATTTTACAAGCAACGTACCTTTGCTCTTTCAGATCAAATGCCTAAGAATAACAAACTCTGTCATACGATGTATAATCATCAGGTTAGGAGAAAATTAAATTTTTCACGATGATTACTTTGTGAACTTCACTAAATCCACCTTTCCCTAGTAACGTAAGCAGCAGATACCTCTCGTTTAGTACTGGGTGATTATTGAACCTTCAGTAAACCCAAACAAAAAACAAATATCCTCTGAAAAAGTATTCTCATCATCTTAGGATTGAAAACGGATTCGCTTTTAGGTCGTGCTACCTGGACTGGTCTTCATTGTGAATGCGCTTTAATTCTCGTATATGAAGATTCCTTTCCCTTTCTAGTTTCTCCATCTCAAGCTGCAGGTCTGCATCCTCCTTCTTTAGCGAATTTTGTCTCAACTTCAGAATTTCATCTTGTTCATAATACTCCTGCCAGTTAAGGCTACAGACAACAAACCAACAGCTATCAATATTACATGCACGAATGTCAAATCCATGAAACTCATAACGTACTCCTGTTTGGTGTAATCTGTGCCATTCGGCAGTGTGGCCACTGTGTTGCCGTTGCCTTTGTTTTTGTGCGCTTGCGGACTAGGTTTCCGTTTTCCCAGCAACTTCCTTTGCCTGTCAATCTCCTCCCTTTCTGATGCAAGTTCTTCTTGCCTCCTATTGTGAAGAATCCGTGATCGAAACTCAAAATCACATTTGAAAAAAAAGAGACCATTGTCGGCAAGAAAAGGCAGTAGTTTACTTGAGTAGTTCTGCAAACGCGTAACCGTCAACCCAGTTTTCCACAAACGTAGCTCCCTGCCGCTGCGTCACAAACTGCCCTAACCGTAGCCTATTTTGCATACACTTTTGCCTCGCTTGCTTCTTCTCCATGATGGACTGTTAATCGGACACAGAACAATACGTTACTCCACGATCCAACGCAAAAATGAAAGCAAATACTTCTCCGTTGTAAAGGCCACGAATTACTATGGATAACATCTACGGACTACCTTATCTATTAAAAGCTTCTTCACAACATCTATACACTTTTGAACGTTGTCTTTATGTTGTTCTATGAGCTTCTGCTGAGCTTGGATCTGCCGTCGCAGTTCTTCACTCCCCTACAGTTTCGTAAAATTAGTACTCAGTTTAGAATACCTATTCCCCTGCACAACCACACAATTACTTACACGTTGTAATTCGTCTATTTTATTATCTCGTAATTCCAAATCTGATGCAGATTTGCTTTCTAATTCTCGGATCCTTTGGACGGTGAGATCCGTCTGCAACAACACAAAATCCAAACAGTTTATAAAATGACAATGTCTAGAAGCAAAATACGTAACTCCATTGTATAACATACCTGAACTGCCCTATGAACTAAAGGAATCTGTGGCCTAGGGGGCTGCATAAGAGTGCTGTAGTCTGGAACCGTGGGTATCGTGGTTGGGGGTGTGCTAATAATATTCTGTGGTGACTGGGGATACTGCGAATAGAGGGCAATAACATGTCAATAAGTCAAAAATCATGTTATGTAGTAGAGAAGTTGCTTGTCGGTGCAAAACTGAACTTACTGCGCCATAACCTTGAGGAGAGGGTGATTTGGCCCCACCAAGTCGTACGGGACTGGTTGATTGGTGCTGGAAGTATGAAGTTTGTATTGATACCAATTCCAACTCTAAACAATATATTAAAATATTGTATCTGATGAAAAAGGCAAACCTTCAGATATTCGGTTAACTTTCGGCCCGGATCAACCCTTCCTTTTCCTGCAACGTAACATTGCATTTTTAATGAGGGTTCAAAGTGATCCACTCGCTATGTTACACATTAATCCATCATTTGTTTGGCAATTGGCTGCTTGCCGGACCAAACTTGTTACCATACTTGCCTGACCCACCACTGTCCTCTTTTCTTTTCCTCTTCCTCTCCGAACCTGCCGTCCTAAGAGCTTGCTTTTCAGGCGTCTACACAGCAATTGGAAATATTGAAGGTTTTTAGGTAACCACAAACAACCTGAAATGCTTCTTTCAAAGTGCCATATGTTGATAAACTGATTCAAGTTTGTATGTTATTGCAGAAAGGCGCCCAAGTCACTTTCCAAATGTTTTTATAATTAAAAAAGGAAGTGATTCCAACTTAACCACTACTACAATGGCAATATTTAAGGGCTTATTTGCAAACATATCTATGGTTTTTGTTCAATTCTCTGAATTATCCGACTTCCAGTGGTAACACGTGCAGGTACCTTTATGCAACAAATCTGTTCACCAATATGCCGTTCCAGTTCCACTCATCCCATCTTACTTACATCAGGCTCTTTATCACTGTACGAGGAACTGAAGCTGGCGTTGCTTATATTAGAGTCTTGACTGTGACTCCGACTTGGATTTGTAGGATTTGTGACAATGCCGCCAGGGACATTGTTGGGCATTGTCATTGGCGGTTGACCCTGTAAACCCAAAGCAAGACCCTTATTATTACAATATAATATTATGTCACCAATACATTAAACAGTATATTCGCCAACAGCACAAAAGCCTACACACGATTAGCACATTGATCCGTTGCAAGCTTTCTCTTGCAGACATTTTGTTATTAAATTTCAAATTCACTTTTATAAAATAACTATGAATTCGCTATTTCTACATTGAAATTCCGTGACCTGACATTTTGACCGTTTCACTAAATCTGTTTCTGTCATCAGCAAATTATCAAGCTACAGGCTAAAAGAATGTGAGATAAAACGCAGGAATAGACAAGTTATACTAGTAAGTGGGCCATGGGATGGATACCATCTGAAAATAAACCTTTCTTCCCTAGATTTAGCAAAGCAAGATCGTGATGGACTCTTCCGAAAGCAAATCTATCGAACTCATTATGCCGTCTCCGAATCTTCCTTCCCTTTCCACGAGCTTTGGACGTAAAAAAAAGTTTATATTTAGGTTGTATAGTGTGCTGTACCTCCAACTACAAAGATGTTTTGCAAGATTTATTTATTACGCAGTTTATTGGTGCATATAAATTTTCTAAGACCGAGAGGAAGTATGACGTTCAACAAACACTACTCGTCTGCAAGTGTGTGTAATTTCAATTTTGGCTAGTCGAAAAATTCCCACCCATTCTCGGAATTTACCACTTCACAGTATGTATATCGGAGTACACCAATATTCAAATGTTATTGGAACTTTTTTTATCTAAGTTATACTTTGGAGAGGACCTTTCCAGATGATAACAATGTCATTTTTCCAGATGACATTGCTTCATGCCATCTAGCTAAGGTGGTGGTGACAACTTTATTGCACGACAAGGGCATACAAAGGATGACATGATCCAAAGATCAGGGAACAAATAGTTGCCATTATCGCAAATTTTTTCCCTGTGATTTTGAGTATATCACAAACTTTTTCCCACTCATATTGCTATATTTTATTAATTACATCAAGTAAAATTATTACCAAGTTAATTTATTAGTCAGAGCTCCCTCAAACATTGCTTTTTCATATATCACAAATGAGATTTCTATGTATTCTAGACTGCTTTATAAATAAATGAACGAATATCATGGAGCGATTGCGTGACTAAAAATATAACAATTTTGTCCAGGGATTGTAATGTGTTGCTTAATTTATCTGAAATGGGCTATTTCCAAATGTTTTTAAAGAACATTTGCTCGTATGGTTTCGGAAAATCCGTTTTTAAAGTGTACTCTGTATATATCTCGAAGTACGTGACGTCATATTGATGATTGATTACGTCACAACATTACTCGTACCCTTGAGTTTACTTTATCACAAAATACAGGGAAACGTTCGGTTGACAGGCGCTATAATGGATGCTGCACTCTCAAGGTCACGATTCTCTGAATTATAAATTTAGCGACAGTAATAACATGCGAATTACATAATTATTATTTCTGTACCGTGTAAACGTAATTAAACAAATATCACCAAAGAAAAATATATTTTTGGGGTTAGGGCAGGGGCAAGGATAACAAGTCTCTACACACAAAATAAAACTATTTCCAAACCATTTACATAACAATGATGTGAAAATATTATTCTGTAAAAATACAACACGGTGTATGAAATTTCAGACGCCACACGCGTCAATATATAAACTTGAATCGGTTTCTCACACGCATCCATTTCAAGCGCATTTCGCACAAGGTGCTGCCACCTAGCGGCAACTAAGTTAACCAACCACTTAATGCCCGGGCACAGGTGCACGTTAGGTAAACACTAAACTAATTCACAATCACACACGAGCTATTGTAGAAAATTCACATCGACATTATTATAATTTTAACTAATGCCAGCACAAATTGCCTTCAAATATTTAAATACCATAAAGTAATATATTTCATAACCTTCAAGCATTTTTAAACACATAGGTTTCAACTAGAATGATTAATGAGCTGCTTCAAAAATAGATTTTAGTCAATGGAATTTCATTTTTACTTCAAGATTTCTTACGAAATTGTTATCCATTGTTTTCTACACATGCATGTCAGAATCTGCAATACATATTTTCTGAAACGGCCTTCAATTTTAGATTTAAACATGACCGGAAGTTTGTTATTGTACACGAGCATGATTATCTTTTAAATTCATTTTTTTCTTCATCTATAACATGGAACTGGAATTGAAAATAAAATAAAATAAAACCCAGCTTTTAGAATTCTGAATAATCCAGAAACTCATCCCACATTCCTACCAATGTTCCTACATAACGCAATTTAAACATTTCCCTGAGTTTAATTTGATAAGCTTCACAAAGTAACAGTTGAAATTGTTACTATGCACCTTGATAGTTAAATGTAGTATAATCTTTTTATATCGTTTGTAAAGGATGTGCGCGTGCTACATGACTAATAAATAAAACCCATCATATACCCTATAAAACTGAAAATGACGTAATTTGTAGAGTTGTGTGGAAAACTCCATGGAATATTTTAACACCAGTACCTCGTTACATTGTTTACCAAAGAGATTATTTACTAAACTATTTCAATATTGTACAAACAAACAAGTTAGAATTTTGTAAAGGACCCGCAAAATACGGGTTTTAATTTATCAGTCTTGCAATTCGCTATCAATAGCCGCAGTGTCATTATCCTGCGACCCACTTCCAGGCGTAACTAATGGCGAATCATTCTCATTGTAGAGCCGGATGACAAAACTTTCCGATCGAAAATCAGCAAAAAGAATTTAATGAATCCTGTCCGTTCACAGTTTCACAGCGATTTGTTCCCTCTGACATATCATTGATCATAATAACGAATTCGTCGAAGGTCAATCGCCATTGGACTCGAATCCGAAAACGGAGTCAAAATGGAGTCAAAAATAACGTTATAGGAGCAAAGAAATATAGTGCGGCCATTATAACCGATTTCCCAGAAGCGATTTATCACTTGTAACTTCCATGCTGGAACCATATTGCCCCCTCCCTACTATACCACCTCCTACAAATATTACACATAAACTTGCGATTCATTTAGTATATATTCCGTTCGAGGCAAATCAATAACTTCTGGCAAACATGAACAATGTTGGCCATCATCACCTGGTTTCCAAACATGACGCACATAAGAGTTGATCATCGACTGATCGTGCCTGGAAATAGGTACCATCCCCCATTTCCCCCCTCCATCATACCCCAACTTGTTATCCTATTGCAGGGCAACGCGATCACTTCACTCCATTCTCAAAACACCAACAAACAATCGCAGAGGAGTGGAGCAATAGGAGGAAAAAATTCAAGGGGACAAAATCACAAAATCGCCAGCTGACTGACATTTTTGAAATTGTTCGCAGTTTTCATTCATGTCATTTACTTTGTTTACTTGAGACGGCCATTTTTAAAACACCTGAATATAAATTATTATTCTCAATCAAACAATGGACCAAATACAGCACCTCGTGATTAATTACTGTATTTGTCAATCACGTCATACATCCGCTCGCATTTTCCCATTAATCCAGTTTACATTACACTCAATTTGGCAACTTCCTCCACAAATTGAACAGGATATTAATTTGCCCAAAATAGGGAATACTCGAAAATGCCCAACTGCTTACTCGTAATAAAGAAAAATTTCAGTAGCATGTACTGTAACTAAAAACTATCAATTGATTTTCATGCCAGTAATCACCGAGGTAACTCCACGAGCCAATTGAAAATATCAATGCGACGTCACGATCATCAGCAACCTGACATATTTCAAAAAATCAATACATTTTTGTGAGGCTCTCGCAATTTGAGAAATGTTAAACCGTAATTAGACACACGTTATTATGGGGATAGTGCACAGATGATCCCATAGAATAATAATACATAATGGCGTTGGTTGTCATCAGTATGAGATTCGGCAAAGGGAAATCCTGCATTACAAACTTGCTATGAAATGACCCTATAAAACCCTTCTTTATAAACTGTATAATGTTGATTATTATTACAGGAGGCCAATGTTAAAAGCCCTAGCCTTCAGGTCATTGAATGGCTTCATCTTGGGCTTCATGCAGCACATTGAAATTATTGTAATCACGTTTCTGAATTTCCACTGCACTAATAAATGGGATGCAAAGGACAGGTGCAGGTTGTAGGGGTCATGTGATAAATAAGGGTTTAAGTGTAATGAACCGAAATTATTAATGTCATTTCTCTGGGAAAAGTAGAACAAGAAGAAGGCAGTTCAACATGTTTAAATAATATGCATCTACCCTCCCCACAACTCATCATGATGCATAGCAACAATTCCAGCAGGGTGGAAAATGTGTGGAATAGTATACACTGTTCAGAGTTTTACAAGGGAACTGTTTCATATTCAGACGTATATTCAGATGCAACCGCATTGGACCATCTTATTACACGTAAAATACTGAATATTCACGCAATCCCTAAAATTCTCACCATACTTTCAGTTTTTAACCCGACTGTGTTTGCATACTTTCTCCGTTTTTGTAACCAGCTGTAACAGTTATTAGAGCACGTTCATTGTCATACATATACGTATATAACTTTGCGTACAAGTACGAAGGAAGCGAAACATTTGGCGGACAATATTTAACTATGTTGCTATAATAATACAAAATGGAGTAATAAACTGACCCTGTTTCCGAGAATGCGCGCCTCCAATAGTTCTTGCTTCCTGGGATCCAAACTCTGGAGGTTTTCCATCCTGTTGTAGCATGCGCCTGCAATCCAAACAAAGCACATTTCACCAACACTGTCTGCAGGCCGGCTCATCGTGGCCGTCAATACGCCATTTTCGAGTGCAGACATCGAACGTCGCTCATCTTCATCACAATTTCGTCAAAACGCAAAATCCACAACTTGCAGCGAGCACTGAACTCATCGAACCAATGCGCCAACTCAATCACTAATCGTTGCCGTGATGGTAACAACATTCAATTCCACGCATCGCCAACGATTTTCAAGTAGCACACAGCCCTGACGACATCACCGTTTCCTTTTCACTATTTTAACACCATAGTATTTGCGGCTGTGTCGCGACAACTACAACCAGAGACGGCTTATCGCCTATTCTTCCACTAGTAGGAGCGCTGTCCAATCACGATCAAGCGCCTTGCTTTATCGTCATACAATTATATTCGGGGCGAGATCCATTAATTACGTTCAATCGCGCACTGTTCAGCGAAAACGCAGACAACCTGTTGCGGCAAATGTTATGATTTCTTATTAAGGCGGGATCACACGCGTCGGTGGGTGGTTGGTGACGAATAATGTTTTTCCGAGCTTTTGAAACAGGTGTTGGGAAAATCGGCGCTGCTCGTGGCCAGCAGGGGCCTCGATCACGATAAAATTAAGCCTAATAGTTCGAAAGACGCTCT
>JAQFZQ010002441.1:0-13879 GCA_034696005.1 Glomeris marginata | reverse complement strand
ACCGGGCGCGAACCCAAGACTACCAATCTAAAGTCGGACACACTACCCACTATGCTAACTCGCCGATGGACCGGTTCCAGCGCAAAACCACCCTCTACAAGCTAACAGCAGTTTTTAACAAATCTGTCTATGGTGGCAAGTTTTGATGATCCCACGAGATTCCACCATACACAGGTTTTACTTTGTAACTTTCGCTTATAAATATCAGGAATATCAGGTTTTGGCAAAATTGAAGTCAATTCCTTGAGTTTTCCAGGTTTTGGCAAAAATTTTAGAAAATTGATTCCCTGTGTTTTCCAGGTTTTAATTAATTTGTAAGAAAATTTCATGATTTCCAGGTTTTAGCAAAATGTAAGTAAATTCCCTGAGTTTTCAAAGCTTTAGTAAAATATAAGGAAATTCCAAGTTTTCCAGGTTTTGACAAAAAGTTTTTAACAACTTCCCTGAATATTTATTTAGCTGAAATTTAAATTTCCTGAATTTTCCAGGTTATAACAAAATGTAAGAAAATTGCCTGAATTTTCAAGATTTTTGCAAAATTTAAACAACCACCCTGAGTTTTCCCTAAATATTTAGCTTGAATCAAAATTCCCTGAGTTTTCCCTAAATATTTAGCTTGAATCAAAATTCCCTGAGTTTTTACTAAGTTTATTTAAGTTTGTCGTGCATGGTGTTTGTGTGTTTGTTTGTTTGCATGAGGTCCCTGGTTCGATCCCGGCTGGTGACAATTTTTTTATTTCTCCCGCTGTTAATTTTTTGAAATGGCACAAATTGAGGCGAAATGGGGTCTTTTAATAAGTTTATACTTGTGCATAAAACTTAGTACCCAAAAAACTTAGTTTTTCATACGGCTTGTTCCAGGTTTTGTGTTATAAACCCTTTACTCGTATTGACCAAAGCAGACTGATGGATTTAACCAAGGTTTAACAAACAGTTGTCGTACTTTCATTGGAGGTGGTGGAGGTCTCCTCTGTCCTCCGGTCTTCTCCGCTGTCTGATCTCTACTTTCCTTCAAGCTTTTCTTCGAGTCCACATCAGACAAAACCACAAAGAAATGATGGCACTTCTCACACTTGACAAATCTCGTTGAAGCTGTTATATAGAACAAACCAAACCAAACATCGTCTTCATTTTCCATATACTATACCATTACATTCCCAACAAAATCACATAGACATACGTACAAACAAATGTTTCAACGTGGGTGCAAGGATCTCCGCATTTCGGACACCGCAACTGATTTCCATCATCTTTATTATTACCACCACCTCCTGAACCGGACCCGGTCCTTGCAGATCCAGAAACTCTTCTGTTGTCCCCACTGCCCCTAAGTCCATGTGTATGGTCACTTCCATCTCCACCTGGTGGACCGGTGACAATGCGCAACTTGATGGCCGAAGAACTGAAACCATTTTGGTGGTTTGTACGCCAAACTGTTGGCAGTGATTCGTTTGTGAGAGTTAAAACTCCTCCAATGGCTGCAACTCCTGAATAATACAAAGAATAAAACAAGTTTGAGTGAAAAGATGATGCAAAAGTTTGGTTTATTGCATGTGTCTGTTATTACATCTAGCACATGTGATGGATGATATTATATCAATCTAATCCAAATCAATGCACTGGATACAGAACTTTTGAAGGCTGATAGTTACACTTAACAGCTGATAACACCACAGCTGTATTTTATTTTATGACATTTAATTACATAATGCTCATTAATATTCCTATGGATACAATCCAAGTCCTAGTTTGAAATTTTGAATTCATTTCAATGGTGACATGGCAACACAAAAATACATATTTTATTTCGGTTTATTTTATTACACAATTATTTTAGTTTCCTTGTTTGATAATGTCAGTTTTAAATAAATATCAGCAAATAAATACAAATAAACTGGATTAAACAGTATTTATACACTGCCAAATAACATATAATATCATCCATTGAATATGTACATTGATATACATTTAAAGAAAATAATGCAATGTGAATATAATGCAAAGGCCTATGCATAATTAACAAAATCAATTAATAAAAATTTTCTAAATAAATTTACTTTGGTTAATATTAATTTCAGATGCATTGTATTTACATAAGTATTTATATCCATAAATAAAGAAACAATGGGAAACATTCAAACACGAATAAATGTAACACTTTTATAAAATTAAAAACAAACTTTTCTTATTTTTAAAAACAATTAAACTCTTTTATAAAATTACATACAAATCAATGTAACACTTTTATTAAATTCAAAAGTATTGTTGGATAATAATGTATATTCCCATGTATTCAAGACTTAAATTATATGAAAGAAAAAACAAAATATTAATAGACAAAATGCTAAATTTTTTTTATTTATTACTGTATTTTTACATAAAATCAAGGAACTTTGTAAATTAAATTAATGCAATATAAATTGAAGTGGACAATATGATAAAATTCAACAGAAAATATTATTTAGTATGTATTATTTTGGAATTATACAGATATTTATTTGCGTTATATAATTCGTCATGCGCTCTAATTTTTCATGGAAGATATTTGATACTCACTTATTACATGTCTCTGTGACATTTGGAGGTGTTGAAAAGCAACCCTCTTCAGTCCAGAACTGACTCTCGACATTTTTCTGTTTCCAAGATCAGTAACTTGCAGATGAGAAAGTGCAGAAATGGAGAACGAACGAAAATTGACGAATTTCTAGCGATGGTGTGGTACTACGTGACGACCTTGCAAACCTTTCAGCCTTGACAAAAATCGTACGACTGCTGGGTGGAGTGTGATCACAGCTCTTTATATGCTATTTTGCCCCGTTCGTTCAATGATCTCGTGTACGTTTTTTGCGCGTAATCTATTTGTTGACGAGCTGCGAAGAATTTCACTTTAGGCTTATTAAAATGTCGGCCGACTTTTTTATCTTCTTCCATTCGCCATCGTCATGATAGTACCATCGACCATTCGACCTTCGTCCTCGCATTCAAAGACGACGATGGTAAACAGTTGAGAAACAAAACCGAAACGCTCGCTCAGCATAAAATTTATTTCTCAACGATCGATCAAAGTGCGAGCGCGACAGCGAAGTCCCCAGCCGCCTCGCCTACGCTTCACGCCGCAGCGGGACGTTTAGTGACGTCACTAGGCTCTTCCGACCAATCGCACGCCGAGATTACACGTCTCCCGCCAATCCATCGCGAGCATGACGTCATAACTGCTGTATATAGCAACGCACGCCCTCTAGCGGCGAATAAATAAAATAGACCTATCAATCGCGACTTTTTTTTTGTTTTTTAATGAAGCCAATCAAGTTCGACATTTTCTAATCACTATTTTTATGTAATGGGGGCTTCTTAATATCCCTGCTGGCTTCTATTTTAAGTGTGTTGTTGGCATAAATAAATGTGCAATAAAAAGGAGGACGACCTGCTTTCGATCGAAACCGTAAAAAATCCTTTAAAAAGTCTGGCTCGATAGCGAATTATTAATGTGCTAAAAAACTACCGCAAATTGTACCTCAAATGTCAGTGTTGTCAACCAGTTATTCTGGTTTTTAAAATAAATATTAGTTCATATTTTTGTACATCTCTGAATAAAGTACTACAAAAATACTGTTTGTGTCGTAACTGGCAACACGCGCCTTCCTTTTCCGGTCAATCGACAAGATGGTAAGCATTTTGTTACGTTCATCCGCTTTTAAATCCGTTCGCATCGTCTAATCTACCATCAAAAAAGACAATACAGCTAAAATTGCTTGTAGTTTGTTGTATTTACGTTCTAATAAAACGGAAATTTTTGTAATTAGGGTCGTGTGAGAACGAAGACCGTGAAGCGAGCTTCTCGCAGCATCATTGAAAAATATTACACGCGGCTTACTCTTGATTTCCATACAAACAAGAGGATCTGTGAGGAAATTGCCATTATCCCCAGCAAGAAACTGAGAAATAAGATCGCAGGGTGAGATTGACATTAGTATAAGATACAGAAAACTGTTTATTAAAAATGGGAATAAAATGGCGGCATGGTATGGCTAATAATAGGTCTAAATAAATTAAAATTTTGATTATAACCACGGACTTACATACCATGTTAAAAATTACAGGTTTGTCACCCATCTTATGAAAAGAATTCAAAGGGGTCCAGTGAGAGGCATTTCCATTAAACTACAAGAGGAAGAAAGAGAACGCAGAGATAACTATGTGCCAGAGGTTTGTATTGAAATTTATATAAAGTTGAAATAGGCCTAATGTGAAATAAAAGGGGAAACAAATTAAATTATGATCACGTGATTTTTTAGGTCTCTGCTATTGATCAAGACATCATCGAAGTTGATTCTGACACCAAGGAAATGTTGAAAATGCTTGTAAGTATATAATAAAAAATTAGTACCTGAAAGGCAATTTCAAATTAATTATTTTTAGAGTTTGTTTGTTTAAAATTAATATATATATGAATTTTATAATTTCAGGACTTTGGTGGAATTCCCAACTTGCAAGTTACGCAGCCGTTGACATACCGTGGTGGTCGAATTTAAATGTAATTTGCTCATTAAAAAGAAAATTGACACTGGATTTGTATTTTTTTGTCTAAAATTTGAGCTGGAATTTATTTCATTGTCACTGTAAAAATACTGTCGATTGTTAAAAAGGTAAAGAATTAGGATTTGACGCGTAAAAATGTTAGTTGGATTCCTCATCGGAGTCTCCGTAATCGTCAAGTGTGGAAGACATATCTAAAATATAAATATTAATACTACAGTAAACATTTATAAGTAGTATATATTAATTAAATTGGCACCTTAGGATATTTATAACTTTTCCAGGACACAAAATACATAAAGTGAAAGATAATTACGTCACAAACCACATTAATCCCTTAAAAACTGATGAATAAGTGGAATGAACCATCAAATTTCAAAAATATCATGCTTAATTGGTATTTTGTTCAAAGCAAATTAGAAGAGGAACACAGAAATCAATAAACAAAATTATGTAAAGTGTCAAAAATGATATATTTACCACCGATTTCCGGCTTGAGCAATGCGGCAATCGCAGGATCACGAGCTAAGTCGTACGGAGACTTGCCATCATTATTTTTCACGTCGGCCCAAGCACCTTATAAAAACAAATGCATTGATTAAATATCAGGTTCTGAATATAAAATAAAAAAATACCAATTATTATCACCTTTCTCAAGTAAAAGTTTCACAATGTCTTCGTGATCCTTCCACGCGGCGGAATGTAACGGAGTGTCACCGAGTTTATTCTGCCCGATTCAACACATCAAAATAAATGCTAAATGCAACAAAAATGAATAATGTTGGATCATTTATAATTTAAATACCTGTACGTTAACCTGTATATTTGGTACCGCTAGCAATGACACAACACATTCAGTATGGCCACCATGTGATGCCCAATGCAGAGGTGTAGATCCGGATTTATCCAAACCATTCACAGAAACCTATACATAACATATTTATTAAAGGTGAACTGACAAGGTTTTTTTACCAATTTTTAAAAAAGTTCTGTTTGCACCAATCGTTTTATTGGCATCAATTCTATAGAATTGCACACTTTCCAGGGTATGTTACAAAACCTTGTCAGTTCACCTTTAAATACTAATGATATGTAAATAATACAAATAATCAATGTCATGTACCTTCAATTTGCAACCACATTTTCAAATTAATATTTTATATAGAAATATTTTAAAAATACAATATTGCATCATCAAAGTTTCCTTTATAATAAGTCAGTGTTTATATAGGAAACTTTTATCAAAGGCACTCATCATATCAGCTGTTGCAGTATAAAATAAACAATGAAAAGTGGGGCAAGAGTTTGTCAACAAACCACAATGTTTTGGATACAAAGTACTTTTTCAAAACAAAGGAAGTGAAACTGCAACTTTTACAAAAACAAATCAAATCTTCATTGCTGGAAGCAAATAAACAATGTGCAATATAATTGTTATTGAGTTTGTGATTGGCAGTAAACAAACAATTCCCAGTAGCTTCATATCTTCATAAATGTTATTGAAAAAATAGTGTATATTGGTGTTATAACAGGAAATAATATTGAGATGTGGTTCAAATTGGAAGGATTTGACACAAAATAAACAATTGCCATGTATTATACATCACCTTATTATTTAAACATTCCTTCATGAAACTAACATTTCCACGTTTTACGGCTTCGTGAAGCGGGTGATCGATGGATTCGGTGTTTCCATCAACTAGAAAATAGAAATTAAATTGAATTATTTACAGTGAAATCAGATAAACATATTAGTTAAATGTGGCAAATTCTATTTGAAATTATTAAATAATTCCTAGATAATCAATTTTATTCCAATTTCAAATTGAGTTACCGTACGCGTAATAATATCACAAAATGAAATTCTTTAATTTAAATTAAATGTCTTTTTTATACTAGAGGAAAATAAACTGATGTAACACCTTACATTTGTTGCAGTGTATAATACAATATAATAAATGTTATGTAATTGTAGAATTTCATGTTTGCTGATTTGATCAAAGTGATGAAAGTGAAATGTGACAGCGAGAACTTGAATTTTGTCCGAAACACTTCAATTGCACGTGATAAATGATGGAGCACATTAAATGTACAGTAAACTTTGATATCATATCTGATATCACAACAAATGGGTCATATGTTCCTTAACGTTTAAATTTATAACCACATCAATGAAATAATATCAAGATAATACACACAACTGCAGAATGTGATCACGGCCTTTGGTTTAAATAAAATTATAAGACAATTTTATCACAATATTGACACTATTTAATGTTTACCAGAACAAATATGTGCTATTTAATTAAATATATACCATAATTGCTTGGTATCAATCCAGTTTTGTCTCCACATTTTGCTTTCCACCAATTTTTGTCTGTTTGCATATCTACAATATACAACTGAAAATATTCAAAAAACAATTAGGGTAATCAAAATCCATTCAATATAATTGTATACATAACTAAATGCATTATGTAAATAAATGAACAATGATTACCATATCTCCTTCATCAAACGATAATTCATCATGCTGTGAAAATAAAAAACAACATAAATATGTAATTATCCCTCTAAAATTCCATTCAACAGACACAAATTTTGTACAATTAATGTTGTCACTCAAATGTTTACTCACATGTTGTGCCGTGTACTTGTACAAGGCCCTTACAACTTTGACTTGACCTATCGTGAAATAAACAGATGTTAAAAACAGGATGATCAATATAAGAATTGCGTTTTATGTATTTTAGGCCTAACCCCTTTCGCGCAACTTTATTGCGCAGTTGCGATACCCGTGCAATATTGTCATTTCGCGATAAGGCTATGTCTACGGATGACGTCATAAAACATTGCACGCGATATGTTTCGCGCAAGAAAGTTGCATGAGAATAATGAGAATACGAACACTTTTCTTGAAAGCTTACCAGGTTTAGGAATTGGCCTAGGTGGTGGTGGCCGATGCATGTTCGATAGATAATGGTCCTATGTTCTCAAATAAAGAAGAAATAATGTGAGTTCACGTAAGAAAACTCAAATAATTACTCATTGATCACCACGGTTATAACACAACAGGAAACCGGAGTAAAACCGCCCTCAAAAATATCGATACATATCGATATAATGTTGCATATTTCTTGTAAAAGTAGGCAAACATTTTTAATTTTTCCCACTCCAACTAATCCAAGTTTTTAACAATTTCATTTAGGACACTACTTACTAAAGTAAATAAATAATGTTTGTAATATCGCTATAGGGTTTTTCATTAGTAATTTCAAATTTCACAAAATTTTATCATCAATTTGAATTGAATAATAAATGGAATATATCCTTGGAATAATTATAATAATAGTTTATGTTGGATTGTCATTAGACAATTATAAAATTTCATATTTTCAAACTGCATTCATGCAATATTTTAATGTAATCACATGGACATGGAAATTAATGACTAAATAATTAAAAATTGCATTTCAAATATTGAAATAATTTAATAACTCATTCGAAAATTAATATATAATACGTATTTAAATAATAACTAATTAAAAAATCTATATAAAATATTACTATAGAAATTATCGACATTTTAATTATAATTGTTTCGCATGCGATACATCTACGTATTATAAATTTACATTTGACGTAACCTATAAATAATTTATTTCTATATACATATAATAATATCTACTTATTTGTATTTGAACATGGAGTATTTTAACTTTAAACATTCCAGTTCCAACTCCTTCAATCTCAATTCATGTTCCCTTTCCTTCTGTCGCTCTTGCGCGTCAAATTTCATTTTCTCTCTTTGAAATTCCAGATTTCCCATTGCAACTTTTTCCTCCAGAATGAACCTTCGTTCTCTTTCTTCCCTTTCCCTATCCCATTTTTCTCTTTCCCAACTTATCCTTGCGGTGTTGTTGGCATCGCGTTGAGATTCCCTGCGCGCGATCGCGTTCGCCAACTCGATGGTTGCCACGGACCGTGTTCGTGTTTGATCAGCAGTAGAAATATGATTACGAGTCTGTTCTATACTTGCAGGCATTGGAATTGGTTCTGTACATATATTTGAAATGAGAATTAATTGATAAGGCTTAAATTAATTAATTAATTGATAAGGCTTAAATTAATTAATTAATTGTCACGCATCAATTCACTGCACCGAACAATTTACTCGTGTCCTCTTGTGATTCCTCCGTTTCTTCACCTTCATTACTTTCATCATGTGATTCTTCTAGTTCACTACATTCATCAACTTCAACTTCTCCCACAGTGCAATTGTTGATTTGTGAAAATTGATAGAAATTAATGTTTGGTGCACTGGCAAACATCTCTTCAAATTGGAAGAAATGTGGACATCGTTTCTTCACCGAAGCTAAAATCAATCAAATAACATTATATTCATATGTAATAAATCTATATTACACTAGTACTTAAAGGTGAACTGACAAGGTTTTGTAACATACCCTGGAAAGTGTGTAATTCTATAGAATTGATGGCAATAAAATGATTGGCGCAAACAAAACTTGTTTAAAAATTGGTAAAAAAAAGTTACGAGTAGTTAAAGCGGGCGTCATGGAAGGACGTGTCACCGCGCTGGTGTCACAGTGTCTTGTGGCAATATAATGCTTCAAATGGCCTCAAATTTTCAGACAATGATCCTAAATTAGTGGCAATTAAATGCTATTTTTTCAGGGTATGTTGCAACACCTTGTCAGTTCACCTTTAAATTGAATATATAAAGCCATTGTGCTGCCACCTACATGCTGAAATGTGCAAAAACTATTATTATATGTACAAACCTTGAAATTCAACTGAGCCAGTTGTTAAAATTGCTGTTTTAGTCCAATCTTTCGTTTCTTTATATCGTTTTTTCATGGCATTCAAGAGGCAAACAAGTTTGTTTTCGTGTGAATTCCTTAACAAACCGACTTCCATAGATTCATTTGGTAAATGATATTGTTTGAATCGACGCACAAATGCCTTTTGCGATGGTCTCTAAATTTATCAAATGAAACACTTTATTGTATAAATAAATGAACAAGATATTATATACAATTTAATGTATAGCCTTCAATTAATTAAAATCTGGAAACCAATGCCAGCCTACCTCGAATTTTCCCAGCCGATATTCTGACAAACAAAATTCAGCAAACACCATCTTGCCATCATTGGTCCAATTCATTCTGCCATTTGTAACATTTCGTTTGCGTTTTATGCGAGTTGAACCATCCATATAGAATCAATTCCTCCAACTGTTTAATTAGATAGAAATAGATTTACATTTGCGTTAGGCTTATCCTACTTGCTCGCGCATTTACCGTGCTTCACCTCCCCGCTGCGTAATCGACCCTTCCCACGTCCTAAAATAAGTTCGTCTACTGGAGCCAGAGCGCCGTTGAAATCTTTATACTTTTGACCATTACGGCGTTCCATAATCAAAAATTACTGTGCAATAAATTCAAACAGATCATAATTAAATTAAAATTGATGACAAGTTTAATTTTTTAAACTAATTTAAAATATATTAAAACAAAAACAAATCGCAATACATTATAACAAATTACAATTAATAAATTAAAAATTACAAAACAAATTTATATATTAAAGGAGAACTGTCAGTATTTCCGAACATACCCTAAAAAATTTAATCAACATGGAAAACATGGTGAAAAAATGTTTGTGAAGTCAGATTTCAATTATAAATAGGTCAAAAAAAGTTATTAGCAAACTAAGCACAATTTTGCAGCTCTACCCATGTATTTGTTTAAACATATGTATGGCAAACCTTTGTACCAAAAAATGGTAAATGCCTACCGGCTATATACAAGTGGCTTCACCACTTCATATGCAGAACAGACCCTCCTAGCCTCTCAGTACAGGCCCAAAAACACACAAAAATGAACAAACTTCAAACTGTTATAACTCTTCAAATAAATTTGTAAAAAATAAAATAAATTAATTTTAATCATTCTTTATGTGGTCCGAATATCATGGGGTGTTACACAACAGTGTCAGTTCTCCTTTAAAATCAATTATGCATGGATCTCAGCCATTTTGGAATGATAATACCAAATAAATCATTTTCAATTTTTATTATGAAAATGTTTGTCCAACCCTTGGTCCAACAAAAACAACACATTGATGTTGCACAAAACTGACATGCAAATTTGCATATACATATAGTACCCAGATAATGGTAAATTAAGTTGTACAAAAATGATAGCTTTGCACACCCTTTTAAAACATATGTAATATCACAATAAACTGGCAATAACAGCTATTTCAATATATTTTTCAAAAGTACGTTATTCTACTCCGCGCCTCGTTATCACTTGAAAGGATTGACCAGCATCTAAGATCGAATTAATAGTATGCATTTGTTCCATCAAGGTCTTAAATTGGTCGCAAGGCAATTGAGATAACTTCGTAGCCATTGAAATTGCTACTTCCTTAGCTTCTCTAAATTTATCGTGTTGCGTGAGGACTCGTTCGGATTCAGTCGCGGGAGCACTTGTCAAATCCAATTGATTTTCTGTCGAAAGTACTTTTTTCCCTTGCCTACAATAAGATCTTGTCCATCGCTTATGACAAAGTATGGGATCGTATTCATCGAGGTTGTTTCTTCGTCGAAAAGCAAGAATATGCCGGCACGGCAATCGCATCACATTGAATGAACTGCACGTGCAATTATCAACTTTGGTTTTGATCACTCTGGTTTCTTCCAAAGAATGTGCTTTTTTCTCATCAATGAAACCGAAGCGAACTGCTTTTGACTTGGAAATTTGTTTTAGTATCTTTTTGAAGGCGAACTGAGTCAAGACTTTTGAATACTTGTACTCCAGCGAGTCCGTGCCGTACGGCTGCGCCGGCTTTCTCTGCATTGATGAAATCCTTCTGTAATCTTTCTGCACATCTAGAGAACTCATACCACTCATTGCATCCGTAAAAAACCTATCCAGTGTTGCATATTTGGTAATCACACTCTTCAGTTTTCCATTTAAACTCTCAACTCTGTCCGTTGTTCCAATCATAAAATGCGGCACTTTGTTTCTCCAATACATACTCCATTGTTCACGAATGGGATGCCAATTTGTCATGAAGTACTCGTTAACCTGAGAAAGGTTCAGGTTTTTCAATTCCTGCAGTAGTTCCACGTACTTTTCTTCCGTTACGGCGTATGCCATATCCTTAAGGATCTCTAACACTTTGCCTCGTTGAGTTTCTGTTATCCCTCGCTTTGCAGCTGTTATTTCCCTTGAAAAATTCTTCAGTACATGGAACAAGCATAGTTGTAATTTTGCATTTGGAAATGAATTTGACAGAGCATTGCGATCGGCCAGATCCTTGTCAGTTATGATCACTTCAGTTTTGTCGTGGTTTTCATTGTGCATCTTGAAGGCCTCGGTCATAGTGCTTACAACGGTGTTGTTTTCACTGTTGACTAGCCATAATGCGACAATTTGAGATTCCCCATCTCCATCAACAATGACAAGAATGAACAATAGCATGCTATGATTATTCAGCTTGTATGTAGCATCAACCAAAAGCAGTTCAGGGAATCTATGAAACATGTCCTTCATACGTGAATCTTGGAAATATATCCCAAGTACCGCGCCACTTGACTCAAAAATCTCAACAGAAGCATTTGGAATTTTTTGCATTTCTTGAATTAGTCTGACAAGATTACTGTCTTCCACGTTTGAACATTTTGATGCAATGTTATTCAAATCCTTTGCGGTGACTATCTTGCCATTTGAGCACAGTTGCGCTTGAACAATCTTCTTATTTCCTTTTACCCGCATGATTTGCTTCACGTATTCTAGCTGATCCCCATCCAATCGGCGTTGCTTTGGCAATGAACAAAACCCTTCATCACTTCTGTCATGATCTGTATGAGTTTCAACAAATGCGGTCACTTTCAACGATGATGTTTTGTATTGGTATCGCAAAGTGATATGTGATGGACATTCTTCTTTAAAGCTCGATGTCTTTCTGACACCCTCTCCGTGAGATTTAAATTTCCCACCAAATTTGCATATGAAATTCACTCTGGAAACCTGGAGTTTTGCTACCGTCTCTGTTGATATTGTTGGACTAGGCTTCAAGAGCTGTGATCTTTGCTTTACGTAGTTCGCAAACACCTTTCTTTCGTAAACTTTGAGAGCATCTTCGAATGCGGAATAGCTTTGAAATTCAGTGCCAACTGCAATACACTGTGACATCTGAAATAACAAATGAGCTGTTTTAATTATATACTGGGAGAAATTGTATTACATTAATTTAATAGAAATGTTGCAAGAGTGCTTACCGCAGGCATGTGTAGTGAATTGCGTGGGAATGGAATGCTCTGGAAATACTTGTGTCATCGGAAGAAAGCTGAATTCTAAAAAATGAAATCCACAGAGAATGTCAGAGGAAATTGAACGATTTTCCAATTATTTTTCAATTTTTCAAGGCATTTGTTAAACCAATAGAAAATTAAGCTGCATAACTTTGAGATGATATTGGTCAAAAATAGGAAAATGTTGGAATTTTCAGGTCAAAATTAAGGGAAAAAATAGGAATACTGCTTGGCACAGTCAAAGTTAGTTGCAATAATGTTTTTGCAAAAAAGTATAGCATATTATTCCTTATTTTTCAAATTTCATATATACCTTTAACCTATTTTCCATGTAATTGCCAATTTTATTTATATCGCTTATGTTAATATGGTAAAAGTTTTTGTACGCCATCTTTTAAAAATGGCCGTCCAACTGCAGATAATCATTTTCTAGCCCCATTTTAGACATCTTCATCTGCTGCACATGAAAAATAAGCCACTGCATCAACTTCAAAACTTTCAATTTTAAGATACAACTCCACATAAATTCATTAACATAGGCGATTAAATAAAATTGGCAGCGATCAGTTAATTAAATTACCTGGTATATCAACGCAATCGATTAATTCATTTCGTCATAACAATCGACTCAAACTCCCGATTTCGAAATTAGGCTTATCGCACAGTCGACCGCCGCAATCTTCGAAAAACAGAAATGCCACTGTAAACTCTTAAATTGCAAGATACGTAAATTGTTTAACAACTCTTTCAATTAACGTTCATCTTCACCTCAACTGTATTGATGTGACACGAAAGTGTATTGCGGATGCGGAAGTGTTTTGATACTTGATGCGCAAAAAACCGCGAAGCGCAGACACAAGTTTCAACAAACGAACCAAACAAAGCGTTTTGACCGCAAGAGGGCGCTGCTACCCAATGGATACTAGAGAGCCTTTATACTAATGAGAGAGTGGCCATCGACCATGCCTCGCGATCATTGGCTAGCATTGGCCACGCCCA
>JAQFZQ010002440.1:0-13901 GCA_034696005.1 Glomeris marginata | reverse complement strand
AGCAATCGGCGATTGCGCACCTCAACCGGTTAAAGCTCACAATCGCCGATTGCCCACTTCACCCGTAACATATGTTCACCAGGGACTTGACATTTTTTTCATGTCTATTTCACATTTTATGATAAACATAAAAATCCAACAGAAGTATTAATACTGGTAGTAATATTTATTGCTCCGGTGTAAGTGAGGAATTTCCTCTAAAGAGAAAAGTACTGTAAATTGTTAACCAATTAAAAACAGGTCATTTTAATTGCAATTGCTTGATATTGTTACATAATGCAACAACATATTTTTTTTAAGTATCTAATGACTTTGCGTTTCCTGTGTACTCGTGCACAAATTTATGTCCTCATAATTATAGCTGATGCTCTTGCTGTTGTAATGTCAAATGTTAATTAGCAAAGCGTTTAACATGCATCTTACACTGTGTTTCTAAATATAGATAAACTTATAGTAAGTGTGTTTCTTGGCCCTATTCTAGTCCTGAAATATAACTTCAGCGCTAAGGTCCTTCATGTTGCCGCCAGTGTATTGAGCAAGTTTAATACTAGTTTGACCTCGTGTAAACTATCAATCCATGTTGGTCAGACACATCATAAAGCTCATAGGAGCAGTTCACAGTAAAGGGCACAAATTACTGTCTTCGGGAATTGATTTATTGAGCAACACAGAAATATAATTGAACACAATGCAGGAGTTGCACTGCATGCCATTACTGGAAATGCAAATATAGCCAATACACTGGCGGGAATGTGACAGGACCTTAGCAGGAAGTAATTTTTTATAGTTTAAGATGCATGTTAAACGTTTTGTTAATTAACATTTGACATTACAACAGCTTTGTATTTTACAATAAAGAACGGATAACCCTCTATTTTGCTCAAGACAATGTTCAGAATAGTTCCCACAAATTTTCATGTCATGCAAGGCTCAGTCCCATTTCAGAGGTATGAGGGCCAGTAGAGAAGACGGTGTTTTCCAAGAAACCATCTGTGCCAGAAAATACACCCCATTCCCTACATGCATACACCCCTTTCATACTTTTAAAATAAGACTTGTCCTTGTATGAAAGAGGAAGTGTGAACTTTTTGTTTCATCTCTCAGTAGACAGACACTACATGATTATTTAGTGTTTATATTAATAAATTACTTTGACAAATAAACCTCACCATTACTTTGAGGTCACCTTGTACAATGAAATTAGAGCACATCACAGTTATTTCTAGTAGGCTATGAAATTACTGAAACATAAATTGCTTCTACTGAAATTATGCAAGATACATTAAACTAGGACCCGCTTTTTAATTGTATGGGATACTAACTTGCAAATCGATTTGGTAATGGGGCCTGTTGTGTCTCCACAATATGAAAGAACACTTTCTCAAATTTATGTCGAGATATATTAGACTAAAATTGTACGAATTATAGTACTAGTACACGTGATCCTGCCGTGAAGTGAGCCATTGGTAAATTGCACCAACAATGAACATAAACTAGTAAGCTATCCTACACTTGTATATAGTGGCAGGCTCAAAGCGTTCAAATATAGAAAGCGCAAATAGAATAATTAGGTAGGTATGTTATATATCCTCTGAGCAACAGTTGATAACAATAGCAAAGGTGTCTGAATTGTACCAAACTTGAGAGCGCAGAGGCACAACGCAGCAACAATATTATTTTACTGCGTCTTCTGCTCCTCATTTTGATATGAAAACCATTCCAAAAACGGTTGCCCATACATTACTGTAACCACCAATGAACTTAGACTACTATGTCTACAACCTCTTACTACAGTACGGTACATGGCCAAAAAGTCACATGTGGCTAGTTTTCATGTGGTTACTGAAATTCTGGTTATCACACAGCTATAAAGAAAATCGATATAAACCTAATCTGAAAATAAATATACAAGTTCCATATAAAGTTGGACACCCATATAAATCCAAGACCCCCTTAATTGGAACAAGATGTTTTTTTTTCTTCTTCACATTTTGGACTTTCTTTGATTTCAGTCAAAACATATTACAATTTCAGTAGTGCATGGATGCTCATTTAAACTTCAAACATGCATGCAAACTGACCTATAACTAAAAATATATATAATAAAAGAAATGGCATTTTGCTTATTTGTGGTAGTATATGAAAGAAGAGGGATTAAATATGCATTAAAATGGCGGTTCTCTCAAATACATGGGAATAATGACGTACCATATAGATTCTAGACATTGACAAGGACGAAGTAAGTTCTAACAATAGCTCTGTTGATCGAACTCTGACTGCACAATGGCCTTGTGTGGTCACTGGCATCGAGTAAAACCCAAATTTCAGTAGGTCGTTTTATAGTGCTTTGAGTCAAGGCTACACTAAAATGAACACTAAAAGTCATCGTATATAATCTTTCATGTTATTATTCATGGCTTAACGCATTATAACCTTGTCACCTTCAATATATCAGTGCAATCTTGACCGTGGAAGCACTGGATGCATGCTGTCATGCAACTTTTTGGCCATCCCCGTACGACTCTAATCTATGGCATGCCTATGATACCAATTTTTCACCTCAAGTTGTAATAACAGCAATTCGGAATGGATAAAAAAAGCGACTGTTCGATCGCCGCAATCAATCGATCAATGGGTGTACTCCTTAAAAGTCACCTTTCCTTTGGAGTCCACGGAAGACACGGACGCAGCAGCTGCTGCTGCTGCCGCTGCCCGGTGGTCACCTCTGCGAAGGCCTGCAGACAGATGCTGCCTCTCTATAAAGACATGGTCATTGGAACCGCTCCTCGAGTCAGAGCTGACGGACGGCACGGGAAAAGTGGCATTCTCCTCGTACGAGTCCGGGTAAGAGTCCTCTGAAGGCGGACTTGGGAAGTAGTCGCAAGTCTGTCCTTTCAGGGCCTTTTCGTGGTGGCCCGAATTAAGGTTCCTCTCAAAGCTATGCTCTCGTTTCACCATCACTGGCATCGCCTCTTCACTCGCGCTACGTACCAGGTGTTTGCACACGTATTCCCCGTTCTCTACGTCTCCGTCATCATCGTCTACACCTCCTCCGGCAGCTCCAGCCGAACCTCCAACAGCTCCCGCACCACGATGAGGCAGATGGTGATAGGCTTCTTCCCTGGGCATCTCCTCGCGAAGAGCTCCCTTCGAGTGTTGCCTGTCCAGGCTGGCCCCCGGTTGCCTGAACCGACCGTACACAAACCGAGTACCACCACTCGCTCCTGCTACACCGCAAGCAGTTCCTCCAGCTGCATCAGGGTCCCGGTCCCTCTGTGCATCTGAATGGTGGTAGTAGCGGTCCGCCTCGGTCTCGCTCATCCTGATGTCCTCGCTGCCCGAAGGTGACATGTGACGACTGGGATGGCGCTCCAGCTGCCTGATCAGGTCCTCCAGGTTGCGGATGCGGATCGGGCCGCAAGGTGGAACCACGTCGTCCACGTGTTCGCTCGAGTCGCCCAGATGCTCCGAAGCGGATTTGAGGAGGACTCCGGACGCGAAGTCTGGGATGCCGTCGCTGAGGGATTTGCGCAGCTCTTCCGTCAGGTTGGTCTGGCTGGAACCTCGATGAGATGCCGCGTTGCGAAGGGCCTCCAGGATGTCTTCGTGGTAGCCGTTCATCGACTTGAGGGTTCGCTCCACTTCGGTGAGGGCGTCGGTACCGGAACCGGAGTCCGCAGCGTTGTCTGATGGCGACAACATCTCCGAGTTTTTTTCGTTGTCCGAATTAGACAGCTCGTTGGCCCATTTGTGATTTTCAGGCCGTTCAGCGTGCATACCGTGCTTGAGGATGCCCTTCTCCGGGATCTTGGACAGGTTGTTGGGGGGCAGCTCGATGAAGCTTACCGTTTCGTCGTCGGCTTCGCCGCCTTCCTCCTCGTCACCTTTCTCCCTCTTGAAGCGATGCCTCTGACGCTCCTGCAGCTTGTCCTCCCTGCCAACCAGAACGCTAACCCTTTCAATTTTATAGTGTTGCAATTAATTTTCCATTCGCCACAGCCAACCATTGTTCACTGTAGCTCACATTCTCATATAAGACTGTTGTGCATTACATGGTTTGCAACCCAAGGTGACGCTAATGATCGAGATCTGCTGGTCACACCGCTCATGACTGCAACCCTCGAGGACTTTGCCAAACTTATCCTCTTCCCATTTCCTACACAAGTGGGATGCTTTCAATTTTCCCCTCCAAAGTTATTACCACCACCTGGAGTTGCAAACCATTACAATCATTTGGGATCTGTGGATGAAGAATCAAATTAATGAATGACATTTATATAGAACACTGCCTAGCCAATAAGCAGCAAATGCGCCTCTTATAGTTAGTTCTTGGTTATCTGGCTATGCTCAAAATGTTCGTGAATAAACTAAAAGACAATCGCATAGCGAAGATGTACCCACAGTTTAAGAACCCAAGTATTATAGAAAAGGAACTGATTGCAATTCCATGATAGATACCTGTAAGATGGCATACTGCCGAAAGTGATGATCCTATTGGCACTGTCAGCAGAGGTTTCCTCTTCTTTGCCTGCTTTACTGGACGACTTGCGACCGATACCTTTCTTTAGATAAGGAGGATCACACCTTGGCATCGTGCTCCGTCTTCTGATGCAAAAAAATGCGAGTTAAAGGGTAAAAAGGACACCGTTCCTAAAAGGTGCACTTATTCTTTTATCACACTTGCAACGTCCGTTTCTCGATTTAGGATTCATCGGTCGATGTCGCCCGAGTCAGAACCACGGTCCATATCGCAATGAAATTATTTTGTTAATTTATTAGAAGCGGGCGGAGTTTTCCATATATTTTGAACACAGTATATAGTAATTAATTGGTTAGTGCTGTTAGCAAACTGATATTGTCAAAAAATTACAACCTTGTACTAACCTGTAGCACAAGGCTAGAACTGTGAACACCAAGAACACTCCGCACACCCCAAACAAAAATGCCCCAACCATAAGGTGATTTTCTGTGCGCATACTGTTCTCAACTGAATAAAAGAGAATTATATTTTCCATGGGATGAACATAAGATGACTAGATTCAAGAAGACATTTTAGTTTTAACCCCATGCTTCCTGATTGTAAAGTCTACGTATCATGCTTGTAGCTACATATTACGGACTAGCAACTACCTAAATGCTACGCGGGTGATTTCTTCATTTTATAGTTAAGTGCGTAGATAAGAAGCGCTACTAGGAGGTATGGATTTGTTATAGTAAGATTCAGGAACGAATGCACTCTACCTGTAGCAAACAGCCATTAAGGCAAAGAGGATGAAGACTCCTCCGACAACCGACACCAGCACAACCACCAAACTTGCGGCACTCATTGAATTACGCTCACTATCTGGAAATTCACGGATAGTTTGTTAAAATCATCTTGATTACTTGGGGAACATTCACAGGTGAGTCACACACAGTAAATCAATTAGGCCAATTAAAATGCTGAATAGGAATTACGCGATGTGAACGTATGTACAATTGTGGCCAAAAGTATTGTCGCTTACCGTGTGCTGCAGGATAGCAAAATGCGGCAATACTTTTGGCCAGAGTTGTACATATATTTACAGTAATGCGCTATAACAAAAAAGAAATTATGAAAATATTGTCATGCTTGCACAAACAAAAAATTGATGCTCGTATCTACAAATGCCAAGCAAATGAAGTGCTCAAAGGTGAACTTATTCAATAGATCTAATAAAAAGAAATAAAAGAAGTGGCAGGCATAACTTTCATAAGTTACAACACGCTTGTAATGAACATGTACCTTCAATTAAATACAAAATAACCATTAATTTAATCTTGATTTAGTGTGTTGTAACTTACGAGTTGTCACTGAAAATGGCAAATGAAAGGTGCATAATGAAATATAAGATAAGGTGTAGTAGTGTCTTACGATAAAGCGTATTCTTAGTGGTGTTATTTCGCCAGTTGGTGATTTTTGCTGACATCGAGTCCTGTGTTGTTGGGCTTGGGGTTAGAGTGGATGGGAAAGCAGTACTGGGTAAAACGGGGGTCATCGAGGATTTGTTGGTCTTCTCGCTGCAATCGCCACTTGACCAACCATCATCACAGTGACAAGTGTTCACGTTTGAGCAAACCTACAGTATAATAATCAGTCAAGTCCGAGTGATTCAACTTGAACTTGTTGTAGAACAAAAAACAAGGGTATTTATCGCCTTCAGGCAAAGCCTCAGATGCTGCAGAAACCCCCAACCCCATCAACACCACCTCCAACCCAACTTCAAAACACCACACAAAATTATACAACCTAAATCCCAAATTACAATATTGTTCTAAAAGAAATTAACATTAGAATTATCAATTCCAGTTCTTCCACATTAATATTCCTTATATTAAATACAAATTTCTATGTCAAGGTTAATTGCCTGTAATATGAAAACCGGTCAAATTTATGTGTTCAGACACAAATTGAACTTGTTTGGTTACTACAATTTTTATTTTCCTTTTAAACAGGTTTGTAGATGCGCTTGTTATTTTAAAATCCATGACAGTTATTACCTTCATTTCCCTAATTGTCTCTCTTATTGATTACCTAATTAAATTCTCATTTTAATCCCCATTAAAATGTCTTTACTCTTTTAATAACTTTTTGCTACTTCACTCACCCCGTGACCGGAGCACTCGAGGGCAAAATTGTTGGTCAAACACCGTCCAGGCTCCTTGAAAGATCTAACCGACACACAAGTCTGATTCACGCATATCTAAAAAAAAAAATAAACACCACGTGGACAGGTCATTTTATATATCTATACAAACAATTTTCATGCGGTAACACCAAAAAAACCTTGTCTTCCAGGCATTTGGTTCCATCCTTCACCAAGCCCATGTCAAGAATATCAAAGCCAATAGTACCACTGGTCACTCTGAAAAGAAGATATACGTTCTAATTGTTTCATTCTTATGGCGGAAAATCTAAGAAGAGACCCACTTGCACTCAAACTCTTTGCTGGTGATGGACACGATTGTCCGCGTGAATTTCTGGCTCAATCCGGGGACAATTGGAACAGCTGAACCAGATTTGCATTGCAAGGACCCGCACATAATATTGCTATCCAATAAAAACACCTTATAATTTAGTATGAATTACAAAATGACATTGCATGTGATATGCTTCGCACCTGATATCACACTTGCGGTAAGCGCCAGTGCTGTCAACGCCACAATTTCCGTTAAAGCCTCCCTGATGATTGAATTGCTCGAAACATTGGGTGTCAGCAACACGGCCATCTATTCGGCGAAATCATAAAAATTAGTCGAGCAAGAAACGCCACACATATCCTATATTGCATATGGCGCATCTACAGCTTACGCACACACCGTAACCCCAAATGTAGGAGCATTGAGCGTCCAGCGTGGGACATGATCCCATGAAGCAGTAACCTCTTCCGGCATTGCAAGTGTTGCCATTTTTCTTATAAATATCAGGCGGACATTGGCCCATGCGGCCGTTGCAGAATTCGGGGATGTCACATTCTGTGGCTGCACCTCGGCAAAGGAAGCCAGGAGGACGCAACTACGCGGTGATATTAAATAGCAAAATTGCAATTGTAATTCTGGTCATCCAGTGACAACGTTTCATAAATAGTAGCTACTGCAGCTAGAACCTCGCTTGTAGAACTTATCATTATGTAATGATTTAAGGGGTCATCCATAGAGTATGACATCATTTATGGATGGCCCCTCACGGCAATTTAAAGCATTTTAACGAGAAAGAATTAAACATTTAAGCTTTTCACCCAGAGCATGCAAGCCATTACTAAAATTGGGCAGTGCCCAAAGGGGCTGAAGTGTTCTTTCGGAGCAAAGACCATGACATTATTGAAGTGAAATTAACAAAAAAATCTTATTACCAAAAAGCTGCACTAGCTATTTGGAGAATTAAGTGAGAAAGACCTTGCACTTATCGCAACAAGGACCCGAAGAGCACTCTGCTTCAATGGTGAGCTTGCACGTGATAGGATCACAACAAGGATCCTTCATAGTACATTCTTGAATGTTGCCGCAGTCGCAATCTTCTCCATCTTCTACGAAACCATTCCCGCATGTCCTAAAATCTTCAGGCTATCCATCCAACCATATATATAAAAACAGATTTAAATTACAATAATTAAAGATAAAATAAACATGTATTTTTAGGCTATAACATCACCTCGCTAGGCCGATTGAATAGGCAAAGACTGTGGCCAATTCTCAAATTGGAGACGTAAGATTTCAAACTACACGTTGAGAAACGATAAGGCATGATACTGTCTTGTCCCCTAAACATAAGAACGCAAATATTAATTATTTTACAAATTATATTTTCACAACCTCCCACAAAGTCACTCACGCAAAGGATCCTTCCATGATACAACCATGCCAATCGGAACATTTGCAGTCAGCTATAAAACAAATTATAAAATGCTTATTAACAAGTAATTATATAAAAAATGCATATTTTGATATAGGAATTTATCTCAAACATACGTCCTTCATCATGCCCTATTCCCATGTTATGCCCTATGGCATGTGCTACTGTTACAGCCACTATGTGAGGCTCATATATGTTTATATCCTGGAAATTATAAAATGGATATTATCAATAAAGTTTCATCATATAATATTCACTTGAAAAACGATAATTAAGTTAGTATTAAACTTACCCTACTGACTCCCACTGATTTCGCAGTGCAAATGCTTCCAGGAACTGACATGCCAGCTTCTCCTCCTCTAAACTCTTGACCCCTGACAAGACAAATTATTACAGTGTTATTCAGCAATATGAAGATATGAATTTCGACTGAAACATATGTACCATATAGTTTGAAGAAATGAAATAAATAACGAATTGCAGGGACTATTCTGGGAATTATATGGCTTTATGAATGTTGCATTTCGCAATTTGCATCCATTCAATGACTGAAAAGCTCGATTTTAATGGATATGTATGTATTCACTTTATTAAAAGTATTTTTGCATTGATAATACCCTTGTGACGTCAGTTCCTAGACACATTTCCTTTATGAATACACAATTCTATATATAGGCTATATTAAATTATGAAAATGGTTCAAATTGTCACTGCACATGTACAAAATGCAAGATTTTTTAATTCTGCAGCTTGGAATTGAGCTCTTATTCATATACGTCATTGAAATTAATTTCGTCAAAGTATATGTTACAGTTTTACATTTCTCGATTTCATATATGTTGAGTAAGATGACGTCAAGTATGAATGCTATGACATCAAATAATGGATATATATGGCTTTACTTTACAATAGTTTTTTCTTTGCATTTTGCAGTTTTTCCTTCAATATTTATATTCAAAAAAGTCCTCTGTTGAATTAGTCTTTTTACTTTGTTTATCACTCCTGCGACAATCTTACATTTTCATTTTTTCCGATTGAAATCGACCCTCTCACAAATCATTTTTTTGTATTTCCGACATCACAGATCCTTGCTTATACGATTCACAGAAAAAGTAAACTAGGAAAAATCTGCAACGATTTTCTGTATAGGCAAAACTTCAAAAAGAAAAGCTGCAAAACTGTTTTTGCACTGAGCTTCAACAATTCACATTTAAACATTGTGCCTCATGTCAAAACGTGCAGATATAAGAGCTAAAGAGTAATCTTGTGTGATATGGCATTGGTTTTTGTTTTATATATTTGTACACAGTTGATCCAACTTCCTAATGTAGAAAGTGTGGCAAGTTGCAATTCGATCCAGAAATTCATTTCTTACGTTAGCAACTGGGTGGAGTCCTTCACCACTTTGTACAATTTCCTCGAAGAATACTCCATAAAATTGAGCAACGTGGTGCGAACGTCGCTTCCCACGACGATCTGATCACCTCCAGCCCATGTCTCCAAGTAGACGATGGACACCCTGGTGTTGATATCTTTGAAATACTGGTATAAATGAGAAAACAAGAAATCCGAGATGAAGAAAATAACAGCGTTTCAGCAACCACTGATTATATACACGGTCAAAGTTTGATGCCTTGAACTGGATCGGATGACAGCAATTTATGTACACAGTACATAATGCAAAAATATTGGCCAAAAAATGGCAACCAATAAAATAGGACATTTGGCCTGAAATTCGTGCGAAATAAGGATTTGCGCATAATGGGGTAAAACGAGCAGCATTGGGAAATAAATCACGACACTAAGGATAATGGCATTTGGCGAAGTGGTTGGTCGTCGCTGGCTTTGGCTGCCATCCAGACGCCAAATGGCCACCAGGCACCACCATCACACACTGGCAACCATGATCAATTCTCTCAACAGGCCATATCATCCACAGCAATAGCTTCAGCAACAGCTAAACTCTTCGCAGGTAATGTTTACAAACACATTAACACTCTCAATTAAAAGTTAATTATTAGTATCATTATAATTAAGTTAATTTGTTATGTATATAGTTTAGTAAGTTCCCCATTAACTATTCAAAACGCTTTAAATTCAAGCCTAACTTTTAGTAAGATAATTATCAATTCATTTTTAACATTTTAAGCATGAGAATATTAAATATTGAGGTGAATATGTTTATATGTATATATTTTGCAATCAATACAAAACTTTAATTCAATATAATTTATGAATGTACATACTACTATAATAAACTGTTAAGTTGATATCTTTATGAAAATACAGAATAGACAATTAATGCAATTCCAAATAGACATCAGTGGCTAACATACATTTTGGTAACTAATTTTAGTAATTAAAGCCATGTCTATGTCTTTTGTTTTATAAGTTTTTTATTAAGTTCCTTACTGGGGTACAATATCCTGGTAGTATATATCACATTTGAAACAGAAGGTCAGAAGTCAGCTTTTGAAACGGAAATTTTTTTAATTTTTAATTGGGTACATGGTAAATTTCGTTACAAAATATTTTCTGAGGAGTATTTTAATTTTAGTTTCTCTTGATCATGGTAAAAAAGATTAACTTTATTGTTCTATTCAAAAGTTTCGCAATTAAAAATTACAGTAAGCCAACTAACCCCAAGAAAAAAAATCTAACAAACATTGCATACTATTGGGATCGACCCAGGGAATCTTATAGACCAAAGTAGGGAACTCAAGCAACATGTCTGTTCTGATCAATCTCCGGATATGAGATATGTATTGTCAATCATAACAGTACATGGTTATTAGTCCGTGTTGTGAACATAAGTTATTGGAGATATAAGTTTGCTGTTAGTAGGCCCATTTGAGTAGGGCAACTGATAGCTTGGCTTATTATAGCTTTTGCCTTTCCCGAAGACATAGTATACATATAGTATATAACAAAGTATTAGACCTGTAATATGTTGGCTAGTTTATTAATTATGAGCATATGCTTTAATAATTGATGAATATACCCATCAGAATGGTCAATATGTTTATACTGATGAGAGTTTTCTGGGTTACATATATAGCTGTTGGAAAGATGGCCGCCATGACTGTGAACATTCTGAAGACATTACTCTTGTTGAGCACGTTGACAGTGAGCTCTTCATTGTCATCATTGTGTCAACAAAATCTGGCTCAAGTGTGCACTGTTGGCACCAACATGGGCCTTGTGAGCATATCATGCTGCGGTCGAGAACCTCGTGCATTATCCATGGAGTTACAGAGTTTTGGCAGCATGTCTCCCTTCCGAGTGGACATAGAGCAAGCTTCGAAAGCAATGGCCTGGCCTTCCTTCAAGCAACTCAGTCCCAAGATTATTCGGGTTAAGGGCAACCTGACTCATTTACCACCCAACACGTTCACCGACTTGGGAAAAAATCTGCGAAGTTTGCTCTTGTCCGAAAACGAATTGGTGGCTCTGCCAAATGGTGCTTTCAACGGATTGGACAATATCCGAGTGATTGACTTGTCTTGGAACCGACTCGACTACATCGATTCTGCGGTCTTCCAGCATTTGACCAACCTCTGGAGGTTGGACTTATCCCACAATGCTTTCTTCTACCTAAGACCTGGCAACTTTAGACCCTTGACTTCTCTCACTTTCCTCGACCTGTCCTACAATCACCTCTATGGCCATTTAATGCGAGTGTTTGATGGACTCGAACATTTGCACATGCTCAAGCTAGATGCAAATAAAATCACTACAGTGTCTGAAAACTTCTTTCTAGGTTTAGCCTCCCTTAAGGTAATTCATACACTAGATTAATTGAATATAAAGCGGGGTTTTCTACTATAGGACAGCGGAATTTATAAACTTTATATGTTCAGGCCAATGAACGAATTATAGAAGTGAAAAAAAAAATAACTCGTTTATTTGAATACATAAAGTAAAGGTGAACTGACAAGGTTTTGTAACATACCTTGGAAAGTGTGTAATTCTATAGAATTGATGCCAATAAAACGATTGGCGCAAGCAAAACTTTTTTTAAAAATTGATACAAAAAGTTACGAGTAGTTATATGGGGCGTCATGGAAGGACGGTGTCACCGTGCTGGTGTCACAGTGACCTGTTTTAGCAAAATTTGAATTTTCAGCCAATGGCAGAGCTTATCAATGATGCTCCAGTGTACGTATCTCACAATATACTGTGTTAGTACACTCCACAGATATGAAACTAAATAATTCATATCTGTGGCAATGATGCTTCAAATGGCTTCAAATTTTCAGATAATGTTCCTAAATTAGTGGCAATCAAATGCTAGCTTTTTCAGGGTATGTTGCAAAACCTTGTCAGTTCACCTTTAAAGAATCGAATAGCACAATAACCTAAAGAATACTCTTCGTTATTTAGATAATATTTTTCTAACATATTTAATGATGAAATACTATGTTCTAATATCAGTTTGGAAGAGAGGGAGTTAGTAATTATTATTATAATGTAAAGCAAGGAAGAATAATATGCATGTGTTTATGTTTCAGACCCTAACAATGACACAAAACAACCTTTCATCCTTGGGAAACGAATCCTTAAAACCCTTGTTATTCTTGGAGAGATTGGACGTGTCCCAAAACAACATTGAATACTTGGAAAGTAAGGTGTTCGTTCACACTTTCCTCATGCAATATCTGAACCTGTCTCACAATGCCATCAGTGAGATACCACCTGGACTGTTCAACAACTCCATAGCACTATCCAACCTTGACATTTCCCACAATCGTCTAACAAGTATATCCAGCAGTGACTTCCGGCATTTGTATATTTTGAACCGCCTCAACCTTGCTTTCAATCGCATTTCTCAAATTGAGAATAACGCCTTCAAAAATTTGGTCATGCTCAGAGAGCTCCACTTAAATGATAATAGCCTGAAGGAATTGCACCAAGATTCACTGGAGCTTATGAACCTGAATATTCTACGTCTCGATGGAAACCACCTGTCAAAATTGCCAGTTCAACTATTTCAACCGCAGAGATTGCTGTCACACCTTGACCTTTCCAGAAACCATATACACACATTGGAGCAAGGAATTTTCGAGGTTTGCTGACATTTTGTGAGGTAACATGCTGATATATAGGACATAATACAAATGATTCTATTTTTATATTTGTGCAGAGATTAGTTCATTTGGAAGAGCTGAGGTTGGATGATAACTCGTTAGAAGTTTTAAGCGGCAAACAGCTACAAGGACTGGCAAGTTTGAAGGTGCTCAGTGCCAGAAGGAACTTGATCCAAGACGTGACCATCGGCGCTTTAACAGACTTAAACTCCTTGGAGATACTGGATCTTAGGGATAACCGTCTCAAATACTTTCTTCGTGGAGTCCTCAACTGGTATCCTACCCTCCTAAAAAAGATCCTCTTAAGCGGTAAGCCAAGCAAGACAACTTTCAACAACTTGCTTGATGCTATTACATTTTCTCCTATTTAAGGTGGAACATCATGAATTTTCGAATATTATAGGCCTTGAGCCACTCGAGTGGCTGAGGCCAAAGCATGAAAA
>JAQFZQ010002439.1:0-13906 GCA_034696005.1 Glomeris marginata | reverse complement strand
TATAAGGGACACAAATAGCTACTTACAAACCAATTATCAGGGTACCTTACAAAACCCTGTCAGTTCACCTTTAATTTGTATAATTAGTGCTTCTACTACCGAGAGTCAAAACAACGGCGTTAAACTGTCCTGGCGTCAATACGTCACTGCGTCCAATGTCATCGTTTTCAGAGAGCTCGTTCAGAGTGCGCCACTTGTGCTAGAGCGCTTTAACTTGTCCTGTGCAAATATTCTTTGCGAAATTTCGCAGTTGTAGATCTTCTGCAAGGGTCTTCTGTTTGAAGTCATGCAACGATTTCGCCGATTATACGTAGTTTCTTTCATCGTTAGGAACGTAAATTTGCCATTATTGAAAGAAGCCGGTGAACATTATTATTGGTGCAGTAGGTTTTTGCGAAAATGTGTGCGAAACGATCAAGTTACTTCACGGCGAATCGCAACCAAGATTGGCCACCTTGGAAATCGCAGCAAAGCGGTACGAAATTTGTATGGCGTTATTTTCAGTGCTGCGATTGCAGTCGCACCTTTCAAGGATAAATTCGCATATTTACCAAGACAAAGTGACTTTATTCATCCTGATAAGGAAAAGGACAAATCTGCTAGTTCGTTACAAGTGTTCTTGAAAAGCATCGGCATTTTCATCCGTTTTATTCGCTTATTTGTGACATTTGTACCGGTGATTTTACTCTGCCCTTTGACTCTGTTGGGAAACAGGTGTAAAAAATTGTGGTGGTCTATTTTATTGACGGCTATTGAGTTTTCCGGGCCGATATTCATCAAGTTGGGCCAATGGGCAAGTACGAGAAGAGACCTTTTTCCAAAAGAGTTCTGTCAATTATTCTCCAGACTTCAAAGAAATGTTGCTCCTCATTCATGGTACTTCACTGCAAATCAACTTGACACCGCATTCGGCCCAGAGTGGAGGAATTTTATACCGAAAATCGACAACGATAGAGCTCCTATCGGCTCTGGGTGTGTAGCTCAAGTTTACAAAGCTTATTTGAGGCCAGATTGTCACCAAGATAATAGACAGATTAGCAAAATTTATCAGAAGATCCAGATGAGAAGAAATATATGGAAGACCAAAGTTCTGGAAGGTGTGTATTATTATGCAATAATTATAGCACTTCTAAAAATGTCTGTGGAATAACTTAAATTTAATAAATCAGAAGTTTACCCAGGATTTGTATAATTACACTGCAGATTTCCTATATAATAAATTAATTCTGGAAATAATGTTCAGAAAAATAAATTACAGATATTCCTAAAAATTTCTATTTGTTTGTCTAATTTAAATCATTTACTTTTACAGCACTGGAATATACCGGGTTTTTTAAACTGTTTGGGACACAAGATAGGAAATTAGATGAAGCTATGCAATCATGGGAACAAGCACAACAGATGCGAAATGTAAGCCCATTGCAAATCAGCTGGTAATATATTTATACTTGCACATACTGTATAAACTGGTGATAAAACAGTTCACTAAATGATGTTACTTCTGCTACATGCAGGTGCTAAGTTTAAAATGTTTATAATCCCATATGCTGTGAATTCTGTGTGGAAATGTTAACCAAATTGTATTAAATCTGTATGAAATTTTAACATTTAATTTAAATAAAATGTTATGTTTTTTTTTTACTACTTACATTAACTGGTAAATTATAATATCATTCACCAAATGATTTGATTACCATTGTCCAATTATGACTACACACAGTGTAGTGTATATATTTCAAATTTTAAATGTATTTCTATTTCCAGTCTATTCACCATTCTACTAACATAGAGTCACATACTACCTTACAAAGTTATGTGGCTACATACTGACAATAAAATATTCAACATGTCTTTATAGTTGGAGGAAATGGATGGCAATCATGACCACAACAATAACCTCATACCTGTTGCTATTAAAGTAAGTATCTGATGGTAACATACTACGCAATGTGGTTGTGTAGGTCATCTATACATTGTATAATGTCAATTGTTCATTAGGTTCTTCACCCTTCAATTCGGAGTTTGTTGCAGAAAGATTTGGCAATAATGGAAGTGGCTGCAAGGTTTTTGCAATTTATATTCCCAAGTTTGCAATGGTTGAATCTGACTCGTTGTGTGCAGGAATTTTCACAACTAATGAGTCGTCAGGTATAACTCTGAAATTAGATAAATTAAGTTCTATATATATTATTGATTGGATTTAACGCTTTAACATTTATATTTAAGGTTAATTTAATCCACGAGGCAGAAAACATGGAACGGTTTGCTGAAGGATTCACTAATGTACCAGTAATAAAATTTGCAAGGCCCATTCCTCCATTCATAACAGAGGATGTATTGATTGAAACTTTTGAAGTAGGTCTATACATTTCAGTTTCTTGTGTACAGTATAACATGAAATGATTTTTATATTAAATATTAGTATATGTGATTTTTATTTAAACAGGAAGGCAACCATATTCAAGATGTAATTTTGAATGATGAGTTGGATGTCGATTACAAAAAGAAGTTGGGCGAAATAGGAGCAGATGCAGTTTTGAAAATGGCAAGTTATAACTAATTGATGTTCATCACACCATAGCCACATAAATTTGATTTAAATGTTGTGGTAGTTGTCCACGTAGGTTTTTGTGAACAATTTCGTTCATGGGGACTTGCACCCAGGAAACATTCTTGTACAGAATGCAGAACAAGATGACAAAAGTGAAAAGCTGGCTACTCGGATGGTTGATATGATGGACAAACTGGTTTCACGTATTAAGGCCCCTACTCCCACCAAATTAGTTATCTTAGATTGCAGCCTTTCATCTTCCCTAACATATGAAGACTACAAGAAATTTACCGGAGTGATTAAAGCAGTAATACTTGGGAAGGTAGGCTTCCATGTTTATATTGTTATTTCTCAAATTGTCACTGTCATAACTGTTAGGTGTATATTCATATATTGCATCAATGTCTTCTATTTTAGGGTGAGGAAGTTGCAGATTTATTTCTCAAACATTCAGAACATGAATGTAATAATCCTGAGGGTTTCAAATCTGATATGAAGAAACTAGTTTCAGCTGCGTGGCACAACACAATAAGCCTTGGAACAGTAAGTAAATTCATTGTTTCTGAAATTATATAAAACAAATAACACATAACATAGGAGAAATCACTTTGATGTATATTATCTAACAATTTATTTCAAATCACAAGCAATTTGTATTTTACTACAACAGAATCGGTTACGTATTACCACTGTGTTAATTTTATTTGTGTACATCCTTTAATACACATGGTTAAATTCCTGATCTTGTATAGAATACATACCGTAAATTTTCTTACTGAAGCCCGGGCTTCTATTCAAAACAAACCGGTTTGCTTACATTGGAAACCGGTTTTTAATCATTGACCGGGCTTTAATTGGACCCCGGCTTATGTTAGAAAATTTACGGGATACATTTATCATAAAAACTTTTATGACATTTTAGTAAACAGTGAAATAATCTCTTAATTTACATTGATTATTATACGAGTAAGTTTATGTGAATACTTTTCACATTTCAGTGTGAACCAATTTCAATATATTCCCCATAAAGCAATTATTTGTAGATATATGTAGTTATCTGATTTTGTACAATTCTATATATTTTTTGAGGGTTTTTAATTTGAAATATATTGACAACAAATATCCTTGTATATTTGCAGTTGAATTTGTCTGAGCTGATGCCAAGCGTATTTTTGCTACTTTCCACTTACCACGTCAGACTGGAAAGCAACTTCGTTTCAATAATTTTGGCAATGATGGTAGTAGAAGGGTTAGGCCGGTCATTAGACCCAAGTCTAGATTTGATGGAAAAGGCGAAAAAATTTATTTTAGCATGATTCATTGTGTACGAGTAGAATAAATACATTCTATAAAATCATTTTCATAATAAAACTTGGATATCTGAGGCAGCTCTGTTTATACATTTCATTTAAAGCAGATGTGTATTTGTATAATTGTGACCACAAGGTAATATTTGGCAGATATATTAGTTTCTGTGCAAAATGAGGTGCACATGTGGCAAATTTATTGTATACTTTTAATATTTACTAGGTTCATTGCACATTAATTGGCTTCTACACTATTCATTCAGCTGTATCAATTTTCAAGTTAATGTTCTGCAGTATTAAATTTGGAAAAATTCCCACAGTAAACTATTCCACACATTCATTTTTGATTCCTTATTTTGAGTAGGTGGACATCAGCTTCACTCTTACCGGAATATTATACTTTGTGATAACAATTTTGAATTGTGAACTATATGACTACAAGATCGAACAAGAGATGGAGCGAAGTTGGAGACAATTAAAAGTTGTCAGAAAGGACAACACACTTTGGCCGGAGACTTGTCAGTCAGTTGCACTGTGTCCCCAAGGTATGGCTGTTCCATTTTATCTTCCATCAACAGCCAATTCTCCACTGCTACTTTAAACGCTTCTGTGACATTTGTAGCATCTTTGGCACTCGTTTCAACATAGGGTGGACCACCATTTAACCGGCACCATTCCGCAGCTTGCGAAGGATCCACCACTCTCTCTTCATCTCCAACATCTACCTTGTTACCAACGATCACTAGTGGAAAGTCCAAGGGGTTCTTGATGTCCGCGTAGTAGAGGAATTCATCCTTCCACATTCGCAGATTTTGGAAACTTTGCTGGTCATCTAGACTGAAGGTAAGTAGACAGATATCGGAACCACGGTAGAAGGGTGTCCGCAGGCTTTTGAACCGCTCTTGCCCCGCGGTGTCCCAAATCTGAAGGGTGTACACTGTGCCGTTGATTTCCATGTCCTTGTTGAGGAATTCAACGCCAATGGTGTGGAATGAATTGCTGTCAAATCTGTCACTTACAAAGCGGTTCATCAAACAACTCTTGCCCACGCCACCATCTCCCAGTAGCACTACTTTTAAAAGTGTGTTATTTTTGCGGCTTTGTGCCTTATTTCCACGGGTTTTTGTGTCTCGTGATGACATTCTCTGGAAAATCACAGGGTTTAATATTAAAGCGTTTAATATTGCTTAAATTTATATTAATTATCCAAGGCAAATGAAAACTTAAAATGCAGTCTGCGCAATTGCATTTGTTATCTGAAGAGCAACTTCCATGAGTATGCAGTATCCATATGGATAAAATTGCAATATAGCAACCAAATTTGGTTGCTATATAAATTAATGTAAAAAAATACAATTTTTGCTTTTGGGAAATTATTTATTCTGCAATATCATTCTAGAGACCATATTATTATAGCAATCAAGCCGCACCTGCATGTAAGTGTCACACCTGCTTTGAATAATATTGCACAAGAGTACGCATCAATTACGAATGATGAAGGTGATTTCCTGCAGGAGTTTTGTGGGGTGGGATTCAGCAATTAACTTCATCAGCAGCCGGTTTCCTGGCTTCTCAATTTAGTACCACGACCGGCAGAATTCTGAGATATAGCAATTTCGTAATCATGTAATAAGGAGGACTGTGAATACATAGAAATTAACTTTTGCAGACATTATTGCACACATGGAATGTGGAATGACACAGCATCAATATAGGGCAAAAAAAGTGGCCAACGTTGACACGAGATGCTATTGGTCTATTATCCATCACACGCGCACATCCGCCATTTCTATCCTATTTCGGGAATTTCCGAGCTAAGCAAGCATGGCATCATCTCTAATTATTGTTTGTAGTTTTATTGCAAAGGTTCACCGTGATGGTATGTACAGTATTTGAGAGTTTACAGTTTATAAACCGATCTACAGATTATGCAAATTATTAAATAACAGCAGCGACATCTCTCGGACGCTCGGACGAAAATCACCCCACCCATTCAGTACCGGTACGCATACCGGTACGTAACATGAGATCCGCCCGGATCCGCCCCATGGACGGATTCACCAATAGAATTTCTATTTATTTTCATTTCTATGTTTATACCGAAACAGCTTATTGGTTAGATAAGCTACGTTTATAAATACACGTATACCGTTGCGTATCAGTCGTATCAGCAGCACACGAGCAGCACAGTCCTACTTTGACCTCTTAGGTGATGTTGTTCATAGCCAGTTTTACGCCACATTTTTAAAACTATTACGAGTTAAAATTAGTTTGCCAATCATCCATGAAATATGGGGAAAATGACGTTAAGTAAGCTAGATCAAATATATAGAAGTATCTTAGTAAGCAAGATATTTACTAAAGGCTGGGGAGATCCAACAAGCATCAAGAGGTCCATGCAGTGTTTAAATTAATAAGTCACAGTTAAATTTGCTGTGAAATTAATAAATGTCTTTTTGTACAGGTTATTCGACTTCAGGAAAGTAATTTGCGACAGAAACCAGTGTCTTCTTCGAGTGCCTGCAGATTACCCTGTTTACATTGACAAAGTATATATTAAATTAATAAATTTCAATTTTTATATCTGTTAAAATTATTAATATTGATATATTAAACAGGAGGAAGAGCAGTCGGACTGTAGAATCATTGAAGGGCACTTTAAAAGTCCATTTTGCGGTTATGTTCCAGACGTGGTTCCCCAAGAAAGTCAAACGGCACATTTTCAGGTTGTTTTGCCAAAGATTTGGAAAACTAAATTAAAACCCATTTGCTTGCATCTTGCTGGAACTGGAGATCACGTAATGTGTATTTATATTTAGGATCATATGGCACATCTTTGACTGGTTTTCATTAATTTCCTGTTTGAATTTAGTTCTTTTGGCGGAGAAGGACAATGTTGGCCAAGCCTTTACTGAAAGAAGCTGGCATTGCTTCAATCATACTGGAGAATCCGTTTTATATCCTTGAAAATGTGGTATTTGTTGGATTGTGATTTTTAAAAATGAATGCTGACACCTTCATATATAATGCAGCTTTGCATATCTGTTTGATTTTCGCATTTCTGAAAATGGTCAATATGTATTTTTTTTTATTCTTAAGAAGTTATCATTAGATGGTAATTTAAGTTGAGCTATTTGACAATGAAATGATCATTCAGTTTATTTGATTATGAACCCCTTAACCAATAGAAACATGGTCTTCGGAAGCCCAAAGATCAAGTGTATGTATAATATTAATTCATGTAGGTTTTTGTTTAATGATATATTAATTGTAAATTGTTGATTATTAGTCGGTCTTGCCTCCACAATGTGTCTGACATTTTTGTGATGGGAGGTTGTCTTGCAATGGAGTCATTGGCACTATTTCACTGGTGTGAACGACAGGGATTTGGTCCTTTGGGAGTGACTGGAATTTCTATGGGTGGGCATGTGAGTATACCTGACATGTTATTCTTTCATTTCCTTGTACTACACACAGCTTATCCAATCTATCAACTATACATTTGACCATTGCCTGTGAAAGATGGCCTCCATTGCTGCTAGTGTATGGCCAAAACCGATCGCATTAATTCCCTGTTTGTCTTGGACTACAGCATCTTGCGTTTTTACTCAGGTAATTTGTCATCTAAGCTTTGGAATGAACATGCAATGTGATGTACTTATACTATATTGTAATACACAGGGAGTTATGAGCGATGGAATACCATGGCATTTATTGCAAGATCAGATCTTTTCGAACTACATTCACCAAGAGGATTTGAGACAAATGATATCTCATTTTAGAAATGTATGTACATTATTGAACTCTAGTAAAAAGTCTGAATTGATTAATCTGTCATGTTGTAATAAATCCCCCACTAGGATGAAACTTTTCAAGCTGGCCAGCATTTTGCAAGAAATTATCCAGCTAGTATGGATCACATGAAAACTCTTGGAAACGGTCAAACACAAATTGATTCGCCAAAGCACGTGAATGTAAATATGCAGTTATACTGTTCATAATATATTTGAACTATATAACGTGATGGGTGACCAAGTCCATCACAAAAATACTCAATATTTCTCCTTACGATGGACCAGCAACCTGTCACTCTGGTACTTTTTCACAACAAATCTAATTTCTCTAAATTACTGTATTAGGACACATCCACACAATCTGACAAGGCTACCTCAGATGCGCCACAACAAAAAAGTGCAGGCATTTCTAAACTTTCTACATCCATCGTATTGAACCCAATCATGTGGCGAAGAAGTGAAAAGGAGATGCGGAGAGAAGCACTTCAGTTTATGCGTGGAATTATGGATGAGTTCACGCATTTGGGCAATTTCTCAGTGCCAGTTGACACCAGCCTGATCATCGTTGTAGCAGCCCAAGAGGATGCATATGTCTTGCGTGAAGGCATAACTGATCTGAGTGAGCTATGGCAAGGTGCTGAAGTCAGGTACATTGATGCTGGTCACATCTCTGCCTTCCTTTTCAAGCAAAGCGTTTTCAGGTAATCTTGCTTGCCTAGTGTAAGCAATTTATATTTGGATTGCTTTTTAATTGTATTTCATTGTTCCCATTTGAAGGCAAGCAATTGTGGATGGATTTGAGAAGTTAACAACCAAGTACTATAGCAGTGAGCTACATTGTTGATTAGTCTCTAGTAAATCATGTTTGTGGATATTGTTTATATTTATCAGCTGTGAATACATAAAAATTGTCTCTTTTTTATGCATTCACAGGGGATTATTATTGTTGAATTTATACAAAAGTTTTAAGCATTGTCCAAATGAAGTACCTGGCATTGTAACGCAACATTGATTGAATTGAAACTTTAATGAATCATGAAAATGTTTTCTGATGCAATTTTATATTTGGCAACAATTATTATTGCAACAAAACTGTGGCACTACATGTTCCTGCCACATTCTTTGCTCAGTTTCCAAATTAAGCAAGTGACATTCAATGCAATGATAAAGGATGAAGAGTGTAGAGTGATTTTTGCTATTCTTGTAGTTAACTGTGTGATCGTGTCATTGGAATCAATTAAAAGTGACTGACAAAATGCAATTCTGCTGTTTTACTGGTGTAATTATATATGGAAGGCCCGGCAAATAATTATGTCGTTTGATAATTAAATTTATCAAAGATTTGTGCAATTTCACAGAGATCATTTGAAAGTACCCAGCCCTGATAGCACTATCTTTGCAGCAATCTTGATAGTTTTGTGGTTTACTGAATTGGTGAACACAAATTCTGAATGCATTTCAATATACATCTTACAGCGTGACATGATAATTGGATGTCCCCGCGCGATTGTCATCGATGGCCACCAAGCGGCGCTACGCGCGCCGCATTTCACTCTCGACGCCCGAGTTTCACTCGTGTCACCCTACTACGTGCAACCGCATGGTCGCTCCAGTGTTGGTGCATGGGTTGGTGACGCGACTTGCAATCGGTTGCTTGGTGGTCTTGTTTTTCGTATAACAGACGCTGAATGTTCGTAGTTAGCATTCCGATTCGGTTACCTGCTACCAGACGGAGGACGAACGTCGTTTAAAGTCGTCGTAAAAACTTATCTAAACCGGTGTTGACCGCTGAGGAGACAGTGTACTGTGCATAAGGAGCCCGCAAGAACTCGTCCATCTGGTAGCAAAGGAGCCGGATCCAGCTCAAAGTCTTCCAACAGTGTGTGCATGTACTTCAGGGTCAGCGCATCGAACGGTTGGTGGTGTTGAGAACTCGATCGGACAGATTGTGATTTGAGTAAAAATAGCGTCGTCCCGATTCCCAGTTGCCCCCTAGCGAACCTCGCGCAGCGGCCATCATGCATCGTGGGGAGTGTTTCGATCCCATATTAGCTACCGTTTGAACGCGATTTCGACGAAGAACGATCGCGAAATTCATCGCACTCATTTATTGATCATCATTCATTAACTGTTTAATCAAAAACAACAGCGAGAGAAACGGGAATAGCGCAGGAAAAAAAAGTAAGAGCGGCGTGTTCATCCAACATGGCGACAAGGGTGAGCAGTGGACAAGTTCATGCCGAAACGGCGCCGCAACAGCCGCACAAAGACAACAGCCCGTCGTACGCGCAGGCGGTCACCAAATGCAAATCGAGAGTGGACAGAGGCGATACGAAAGTGACCGCAACTGTCGAGAGTGATTGCGACTTGGCAAACGGATTCGCAATGAACGATTTGGACGCGGAAGCGGCGCACGAGTTGACTGCGGATCCAGTTGAAGCCGATCCGCAAGTTGCGGATCCGCCCGAACCGGATCACGTGGAGGACGACGAAAAACGTGACAACGGCGGCTCCGGATCGAGCAAGAAGATTTTTGTTCAAGCGCCTCCGCCGAAAGTCAATCCGTGGACGATGAATAAAAATGCGGCATCAGTCATCGTTGGAGGCAAGAAAGCAACAATAGTCAGACCGCAGTCCACCAAAGACAAGCAGCCAGTTGAAGGTAATTAAAAAAAAATATTTCTGGGAACGGAAAGTGTATGGGAAAAGAAAGTAACCCTCTTCTCTCCCTTTCAAACATATTTTTTTTAGTTTACTTTTATTATGTTGCAAGTGCTCGAAAATAAGTCCAATGAAATGAATGCACATTGAAAGTCCAGTCTTGTCAGAATTATGCACCTGCATCCATTCTTTTGCTACTGCTGTCTAAATAATAAACGTTGCGCTGTTGCCACTACACCTGTTCAACAAAATTGACAAACTGAATTTTGCAGGTGAAAAAAATACTGTTTTAATTCCGGAAATTGTTCTAGAACTTATCATAAGATGGCGCCACTGTTCCTTACAAGTTTTGACAACTTCTACATGATAAGTCATATTGGTCATATGCATTCTAAAGCCATAATTTGCCTTATAAAGTGAGTACATTTTAGGTCTTCGGATATAGACTACTATGCATTTGCAACTGTTGAAATTGTTGACAGCAAATTTCTTTAATGTGACTGCTTGCATTGGATCAAGCTTCAAGTTTCTTGCCCTTGAAAAAAATATCAGTGTACAATTTTTTTGCAAGGAAGTGAAGACGGGTTTTTATATGTAAGGTAAATGTCTCAGCGAAATATTAACTTCACAAGAAATTTACTGGACAAGTACATTACAGAACGTAACCAATAATTTGGTGATTTTTTTACATTTATCAGTTGAAAATATTATTTTTTCTTAGCTTTGTTTAAAATGTTTTCAAAAGCTATATTTATATATAGGCTTCCGTTACAAGATTATCATGATATCGAATTTTGTATACTGGTTGAATAGGAGTCAAACCCCCCCACATACAGAAAATAAATCTAATGGCAATCTTTGACCAAGTTTCACCATGCTGTACATTATGCAATCATTTATAGAGATTGCAAATGCAATTTTTCAGCAGTAATAATACGTAAATTAAATGTAACCCAGGTGGCATTGAATGGTTGGGGAAAAATATAAATGCGTTTCAAGGTTGAAGTTTGAATGCCAACAATGCTCCACCAAATCATATACAAAATCCTTATTTTTTAATATTTACGCAAGCCTTAATTGCGTCTTGATTGAGCTTACAAGATGCCACAGTTTCGTCCATGTTTCTTATCGCGATAAGTTTCGTGAAAAAGTTTTGTGACACAGTTCTTTGAAAATTTCGTTCAGTTAAAATACAAAACTTTAATACCGTCCTGTCTTTTTAAATAAAATACTACTATAAATCAAAAATTAAGATGCAAATATTCAGGAAATAATTAGTCCAAGGAAATACAAACGCATGAAAACATTGGTAAAAAAAAACACATTTGTAGGTCGGTAAATTTTTATAAACTTACTAGATTGACTTCTGGAGTCTAATTATATAATAAACTAAAGGTTTGCTTTGTATGTATGCAACAATTTCATGGTAAATTCTTCCTGTTAGTGTTAAGATGTACTGTTATTAGATGTTACAAAACAATGAAATCCTAGATTAAATTCATGAAAATTCCTCTATATCATTGTTATCCAGTTTAGTACTGCGACATGCCAAGAAACCTAGATAAAGCTGAAAACTTTAATATCAAATCTTGGATGTCCAAGTCCACTGAAATCAAAGTTTGTTTCTAAATCTGGCGTCGGCTTTATTAATTGTGTATCTGCACTGCTGCATGTTCACAATGCTGATAAATAATCAATTGTTAAAAATGTCTGTGATAATTCATTTAAATTACCTGCTTTGAATTCGCATAGTTTGAAGGAGACATTGGAGCTAATTCAATTACAAAATGAACTTGTAAAGATTTCAAAGAAAACAATTGCTTTGGTTTAAGCATTGGTTAATTAATGCCTTATTTACCGGAAGAGTTCTTTTGATGCAGAGATGTCTGCACAGAGAAATTGGTTTAGTTGGCAGGATGCCAAGTTGTTGATTGAAAGTATGCATCACATTGAATCACTCATATTCATATGGTACAGTGAAGTGAGGCATTGATAGAGAGTCAAAGAAATGTGGTAGCTTAGGAATGAAATCTGTAACATGGAAGTTGTAGAATTTTATTACCTAAATATTGATACTTTCCCCTACTACTGTATAAAATCCAACGTCATGCAGAGTCAACAAGTTGCAAATATGAAGACATGAAGTATAAAGATGCGTTCAACTTTCTAGACACGTTCACTGCGGAAACGCTAACGGAATATAAATCACTGCAGACAAGGGAATTTGTGGGAAAACACGAATAAAGTCCCTACTTTGAATGCATTTGCCAAATCAGGAGTGGTGAAAAACCACATTTTCCAAACATAAGTACTTTAGGTTTGACTTTAAGGGAATAATAATGACTCATTTAAGTCAAATTTTTGAATCGTTTTTGAGACTGTGCTTCAATTGAAGAAACCATTTTCTCTGGACAATCATGGTTGATGTGTCCTCTGAATGTGAAAGTAGGAGTAGAAAATATAGTATTTTATGTGTGGAAGTTCCTACTTTGAGTTGGATATCACCAGTAAGCTGGAATGCCACTTTTGTAGTAAAAACAACAGTAGATTTCAAGCTTATCTATTGTACAAGATAGCGAAGTCCTTCCGCGGAACATTACACCTGTACACACAGTTCATTTGCAGGCCCTGTATTTACATTGCTGCAAAAGTGCAAGTGAATAATCTAATTAGAGGAATTGCGAAAATTCGATAAAATAATTATAGGCGATTCAATTAAAATTTTTTACTTAAGGGAAATTTAAAAACATTAATAACTATATTGCAAAGCATGCCAACCAGAAAGGATGAGTTTTTTGATGGGTTTGTCGTACTGTATTTTTCACTGGGAATAAACACATAGGAACACGGTATATCCAAACTTTATTTGGTGGGCGCTTATCACGAAAAGATACCCGATTTGGAGTGCCATTTTACCTCCTATTTGAAAATGAAAACGAATTTCAAAAAACCGATGGAACCATATGTAGGTCCAATACATCCTAAACAACCTACTTTCGTTGGTTTTTCGAAATAGCACCTCGTTTTTCCAATTTAATTAAGATTGTAAGTTTCCGAAAACGCGACTTACCACCCCCAAAAGACGCTCCACCCGGTCGTGCACGATCTGGTCCCTTAATGACACACTTCACCATTGGAGGTACTGTCGTTCGCACTCCAAGGTTAGGGCATTCCCTGATTGGCTGTTGCCTTTCACAACATTTTAGGTCATTAAAACCATCCTCAAAGAAAGAAGTTCCTTTTTTCTGCAAAGTTTTACTTCAATATCAACATTAAATAAGCAAAACTACTGTTGAATTTGATGTTGTTTATCATAAAATTTTGTCAAATCTTTTAGAATAAACGCCTATTTATGTGAAAGCAAGTTGACCACACCTTGAAGACATCATTTTTGAGTTATCCCTAACCATAAATTTTGTAATGGCGCTACTGCTTATGGAGTTGCGTAAAGCCTAGTGCCCATGCATGCGTCGGGGACGCGCATGCTAACGCGCGTTGTAACGTGCGCCAGTGACACCAGCAATTACCCGCGCCACAGCCGCACGCCGCATGGTGTCCGTTTACACGTATGCGTCACTGTTGCACGTTAATTG
>JAQFZQ010002438.1:0-13916 GCA_034696005.1 Glomeris marginata | reverse complement strand
TAGAATCTGAGGATTCCACGCTTTTTATCGACTTTGGTTTCAATATACAAATTAATTTTCAGGGTACCCTAGAAAGCCGTGTCAGTTCACCTTTAAGATAACCTTCCATCATTAAATGCATTTCCAGCATTTTAAAAGACAACAAAAAATTCCAGGATTTCCAGTATCAGTAGACACTCTGTAATAATTTAAAATTAAAATTGTTTAATAAACTTACAACCAAGGAGAGAAGTAAATGCACAAAATATAACACTGTTTCTGCGAAATTGTACACAAAATAGTGCAAGATCTAGTACTGCAAATGGATTATATTTTATTCACTGTCATATTCGCTCAATACTATTCAATGCGAGGGAATAATGAATACAGGACACGAACCACAAGTTCGGCGAATTTGGAATTGAGTTCTTCTTCGTCTGGCATTGGCTGGGTTGGGGTGAGAGGCTGGAGATTGATGATTCCACCATTTTCCACCACCTTGTAGGTGATTTCAGGGGGTTCATTGCTCTTCAAACAGCCGCAGAGACCGGCAGCAGCACGCCGAACCGGCATCTTGGGCAGCTGAAGACTCGACCGGCAGATCACCAGAAGCTAATCAAATCGAGAAAAACCAAACAAAAACACACATCATTATTTTAATATTATACTGGGCACACAACGCAAAAACGACCCCTTACGTTCTGCTTGCCCGCATGCAAGTTATTAACCCTTATTATTGCGCTTCTCAGCAATACTCCAAGATTAAATCCGTTTCTTTTCTAGCATCACTTCAAATTATACGTAGAAAAATAACAATACTAAACCAACTGCAGCATTACAGTAACCAAAACGATACCTGATCAATATTTTCCTTTTCCCAAACGCCGTTTTATAAGCAAGCATACGGTTTATATACGTTAATTTATAGGCTATACCTCGACATGTTGCCCATTTTCAGCAGATTTTTCTCGTGTTACTTGTTTCCTCATCCAAAAAAATGTTGCTTAGTCGGGACAAGGCAGCTGTTATAGGAATAACGTTGTAGTTTTTGTGGAGATGGAGTGAAAGGGAAGAGCGAGAGAAGGAAACCGCGGCGACCACAAAGGAAAGCTTTGGCGAACGGGCATCCCGCCAGGGGGCGCTGCGCATCATTCAATTATTATACAAATCAATAAAACGTCGACAACACAGTTATATTATATTTTACGATTTCTTGAAAAAAACCTTAAGCTTTCAGTTATGTCGATGTCAATTTTGCGTTGATTGTGGTTTTAGGCCTACATCATCACTTTATTTTCCCATTTTGGGGAAATTCAAAAAATAAGGCACTGTCATTTTTAAAAGCTCTTTGCACCATTAAATCATCCTCTATTTACATTTCACATAATAATTAAAATTCTTCTTCTAACTGATGTGGTTTTATTAATTACAGATTCCCATTAGCAGACTACAATTTCTTCTTCCATCATGCAGGTTGTAGAAATCACATTCATAGGCTATATTGGTTATAGAGTTGATTGTGCATAAAAATAATGTGTGCAAACTGCTTTTTGTAGTCAGTTTACTCTTATTATATATGCTTTTATTATATATGCTTTTTTTTCTTGGAAATCAAAATGCGGTCAGAAGGGGAGGGAGAGAGTAAAACTTCATCGTTTTTTTTTCGGTCAGCTGATTTTTGCATGACCCCTAACAATCAGTGCTATATTATTGTTATTATTGCCACCTACAATTTTGGGAATGTAGGTGAACAAGATCCGGCTTTCAACAATGTAATACGAACACTTAGCAAAACATTAGCCACTCGAGACCACTTGCAGAAAAGAGCTTTATCAATAATTACAACTTATGTAGCCTATAGTTATATATACATGTAACATTTTTAATATTTATAAAAGGTACTACTATAGCGTTTTTTAAACACAGAAGTATAGTGAAAGTTTCACGGTATATTTTACAAAAAACTTTATATATTTTTAACAACTTCCTTATTTACTAGAGATGCAATATATTTCGTTTATACAAAATGTTCATATAGGATAGCAGGAGTGTAACTAAACGGTAAAGTTTGGCTGGCCATGCAACAAGGTGAACAGGTCGATGAACCAATCAATCCATCTGGTGGAGATGCTTTCAACTATCGGTAGAGGGCGCTTGTGTTTTCTGAATAAAACGTTCAATTTGTACTGCTGACAGAAAACAGATGTTATACTAGTATTTATTTAAAATTTATTTTATGTATGCACTAAATTTGATAATATAATACATATATTTTCATTTTAAGCAGCCATATTGCATTTCATACCTCATTTCAATATTTTCTTGTAATATACTTATACAGTTATGAAGAGTGCATGAAGGGTATGCATGACAGTATGTAAAGATTACCTCATGATAATGGAATATTTTATTAGGCCCAGTTAATTCAAAGTCACGTGACATTTTTACAAAACTTTTTGAAATATACCGAGCAGCTTCCCTGCATGGCCCATAGGGAAAACGTGGAATGAATAGCCAGAGGACTCGTCAACAAGTGTTCAATCGATGGAAATCATGGTGCCAACCAAACAAAAGCAAACAAGAAAATCGAAAACAGGGTCATGACCTCAGATCTCATCTCAAGTTGGCCATTCATAAGCCAGGAATCGGAGCAAAATATCAATCAGTCGCTTTTATCGATCCACAAGCTATATCGTTTTGTCACTTTCATTATTTGACACAGTAAAATTTACATCTCTAAAAATATTCACCAAAGTTCAAAACTGTATATTTTGAAAGTTACCCCCAATAATACTTATACCTATAACAGAAATTATGAATGAATGTTCCTTTTATTATCCTGTACAGTATTTCAATGAATTAATTATAATACTAATTCGAAGAATTTTGTTAATTATTAAAAATCTTTTGACTTCTGGTCCATAACATGTTTTAAATATAACAATTATGTAATGTTAAAATCCAAATAAAAAACTACGTTTGTCTACTACTTTACACCATAATTAGAAATAGCAGGCTATAAGGTACCTATATAATACCTTTGTTTAAATTAATTTGTTCTCTAAATTATTATATACTGTAATAAATAATTACTAACTGAAATATATAATAGTTAATGAATGGAATACTTTTCTGTTTTATTTCCAAAGAAGGTTTTCCATACTAGTGAGATTTCTATCATGACTCAGACTTCTGCATAAAAAACACATTTACAAGTTCAAGATGTACTATTTATTTACATATGGCATTCGAGATATTTTTGGACATTTTCTTGAATGGTGGCTCTCAGGTGCTTGAAATGCATTGCTATTTCAGTACATAAACAATCAATTCCTTGCAAGGAAAAAAAACAGTGCACAAGTAAAGTATTTATGTATGTATTTAGCAAAAATTCATTTTCTGTTTATCTAATATTTCTAATTTTTTGGGACGCAATTATTTCAAATTTGATGCCAAATTAACATGAAATGCAGCAGGTTGTCACTTCATTGTAGTAAATGCTAATAAGTATGGCTTTGAAAAAAATCTACATCGAAGTCATTAACACCTATGTGTCAGACACAACACTCCTTTCACTGTTGCACACGTGTAAGAAATGCCTGCAAATGTGTCCTGAAATATTTTTATCCATCACATGCTAAGAAGAAAACACTTTCAGGACCAAGGATAAATGCCAAAAAATAAACAAACAAGCTAAATAAAAATAGGGAAACCTAAGGAGTCAACGTACCAATTTAGCAACCAAAAAAAAAGTAGCTGTAAAATGATGCAAAAATATATATGAAACTTTCCTGTCATTGTGGACCTTAGTTAGAAAAATTTTAGGAGAAATTTTGAGGAAAAAATGGAAGTGTTTTGCACGGTTTTTTGGCAATTTGAATGCAATGTAACCGGTACTTGGCATTTGTACTCGGATGCGTGATCATGCGAATATATACATTCAGCATGAACATCACAAGTTGAAATGATACCAGGCGAGAAATTACCACTATGTTCTAAACATATTGCATTGCAAACACGTGCAAAAATGTGACCAGTAAAAAGTGAACGTGATCTCTGCTCTAAATTCTCCTACAAAACTCACTACACCAGACCACCAATTGCCTTTGGCAGCTTGGCAACATGTATGCACAATCATTTAGGTATGCTGCATATCTGCAATGCAAATATGTAGGCTATACAGAGTCCTAACTCAAGTTGGCAACAAAAAACGAGTTTAATTGGTGGGTACTCCATTGAAATCTGAAATCTGCTCAAAGGTGTCTAAAAAAATTATAAATATAAAGTTCCATGACTTTTCCAGGATTTCCATTACCATTTTACACAATATCCCATCCCTAAATTATTAATATCAAGTCTTATTGTATTAGGTCTACTTATATCAGATTGCATTTGATAAAATAATCCTTTGATTTATTTCAAATTTCCATGTTTTCTCCATAATGACCAATTTAATTCCATGACTTTCCCAGGAAATACAGGAATTCCATAACAGTAGACAGCAGCAATAGACAGTATCAGTTACATACACTTTCAGGTGAACAGATTGTAAAAAAAAAAATAATAATAATAAAAATAAAACTTACTATATACCGAATGAAATCAATTGGGATTTGGTTTTACTTCAGTAAACACGTGTTACGAAGAGAATTAAAACTAGTAATAGCAACAATTGCAGTGCAAAATGTATAGCTTTTTCCGTAAGAAATAGACAAGAAATTTCATTACAGCTCTGTGAATGAGCAACTGCATTGGATGTTCTTTGACGGCCATTATGCCAGTCAGCGCGATGTTCGCATAGAAAGAACATGGCAAAAGAAAGCAATGGTGCGTATAGTTCTTTCAGCACTTTGCAAAGCAGCTATGCAATCAGGAAGTTGTCACTTTGGTTTCCTAAAAATTCCAGGAAATACCTTGGAAATACTCATTGCTTTTCGTTGCACGCATTGTAAACAAAACATCAACCTGGAAATGCAGGAAGCACTAATACAGTTGTACTACACAATTGCATTGGCATTAAACATCTATCAAAATGTAGTAACAAATTAGTAACACAAGTTTCATCCACAATTCAGATTTTTACAAAACTCCAGGAATATTTTCTTGACATTTTCATGCAAAAATTAAACTTATTAATTTAAGTGGAAACTTTGTTATATCGAATACAAATATTTAAATATTACAGTGCAATTATTGTTTGGCAAAATTTGTTTATGAATGACTAACTTTATTTGGTATCAAATTTTAAAATGAAACCACCTGCAGAATGTGATTTGAATGACTTATTGCAGTTAAGGTATGACGTCATAGACATATATATTGCAAATCTAGAATGAATTCTTTGTGATCTGAAATGCATGGTCAACTTGAAACAAAAAACAGTTTTTGAATGGTGGACCACTTTTAAATTTCATGGTATTTTGTGCCCACACATGCCAAGAACTTGCACAGTCACATAGTACATGCAAATTCCAACTTTTTTTTATTTAAATCAACTTATTTATTTTATTAAGCCTACTGAATTTAGATCAATTCTCTAAGTTTCATGTAAATTTACATACAAAATTCTACTTCACATAAGAATTGAGTATATTTTAAGATTTTCCCCCACAATTTCTACACAATGTAAAATAAAATATAATACTGTTTAATCTTATTTGATAAACCAGTAAATTTTAATAGTACCTTAAAATTATCATCGTTTAGGTTTTGTATCATGGGAAAATACATCATACAATTAGCCTACATGAGAAAAATTAGTGCAAAAAATATTTGGGAACTTTCCTTTTCGGGTTATAATATTAGGAATTATATTGGACTGCTCGGAGTTATTACATGTAACAATTCACAATTTTATTTTTATCTAGATTAACACAGTTCCCATCATCATCTGCTAAATATACATTTGTTATTGTCAGTCATCAACATAACACTCTTATGGATTATTTATCAAAGTATATAAAGCATATTACTATAAATAATTGACCTATTAACAGAATTTTGTGAATCTGAACTTTACCATAACAGGGATTTGGTGTGAAACAAACGCCCAAACCATGCTATATAAAAGTACAGCACAAGGTGAACATATATAACGATGCCCTTGGGTTAGAAATGGGGAAATTTTGAGTTTTTAAAAAACAGGAACAGCTGCTCCTGGGGGTAAAATTTTGGGCATCGCCCTTTTCAAAAAAGAAAAAGAAATTCTCTTGAAACAACCTAAACTCGGTAAAGTATTATTATTCCAGAGCAACATGAGTTCATTTTTTATATTCTTAAACGTTTTCTCACGCCCTGAGACATCACCCAAACACAGTTTGTTATGGTGAAGGGAGTACGTAATTCAAAACAATGTATTACACTGTACAAAACGAAATTTTTAAAAAAGGTACAAAAAGTGTAATAATTGAATTTTACACAGTACCTTGTTACAGAAATTCCTGACAACCGGACAATGTTTTGCAGTTAGTGCAGCTTACAAATTGCACATATTTCATTCGTTTTTGGCAGACTACTTGAAGGTCGTACTGAACAAATGTTGGCAATATTATTACAAACAAATCGATCGCTTATTTAGCCATGCAGACACACAAAAATGGCCGCCGAATGTGACATTTTCATCGATCGCAAGCTTCAGTCATAAACGATTTCTGGGGACAGGCCAACTAAAAGCATGGCAATGTCATATAAACTCTATCTCCATTGCAACACGTTAATAAATATCCCCACATAATTTATTGATCACCCCTAACTGTCATAATAAGTGATGGCAAAAGTTTGCGTTCCTGAAATGCAATTTCATTTGGGTAGGATCAAGGGATGGCCTTGAATCAACTAATAAAGCTACCAGTGCAATTACTAGTGGCGCCCTCTACATGCATGACCAACAAAATATTGCAGTTTATTTGCATATAACAACCCGATTCTAATTTGGAGCTCCTATTTGCAATTCTATCACTGTATTTATTGCAAAATTTGCTCTGTGTTCTTTGGCCGCCATTACACCAGTCATCCCAATGAACATAGTAGTTTATATCAAAATTCAGCAGTATTAAAACACAAATTATTAAACTAATATTATATAACAATTCAATTTGAAGCTGCAATTTGTCATTATATTGTTTATTCTGCAGCTTTAATTGGCAGCCATTATGCCAGTCAAGAACAAATCAGAAACTCGAATTTAAATTTCCGTAATTTGAACTGCACTAAAGTCTTTTTCACCTAGTATGCAATTGAGTAGGCGTGGCTTCCTTTGCTAGCGGTGTCCTTTGAAATGAAGTTGTCAACCAATAGGGAGCAAGAAAACACTATTTCTCTTATGATAAAGACTTCAGGCTACATTTAATCGCATACCTCACAGCTCAGAGCGCCCTACTGGTGGCTAATTTTGCAACTATAAAGAGTAACATGCATTCCCCATTGATATACTGTTTTGGAGATATACTGTTCATAAATTATGGTTGCATCTGCGGGGAGAGAGAAAAAGGAGTGTTTAGAGTGTTGAGAAAGGGATTTAAATGGAGGTGCCAACAACCCCTTCAAACACACAACACACAGGAGTGAAAAAGGGGCAATATAATATAACAACCAAGCAAAAGTACAACGGCCCCGTCCCTCAAAATTCTCCATGAATTCGTGTTTTCGCCATTCAATGTAATTTTCATGTAATATGTTTGCTGCAACACAAGTTGAATACAACTCCGTCTGCCACACCATCTGCAACAGCAATTACTAAATCGAAAAGCCTGGCCCTGTCGAAAAAAAGTTTGACAGCCAGTCGATCAAAGCACAAATGGGAAATTTTGGAGCAAAACTTTTACCAGTGCTCATGCACCAAAAGGAGGGAGTTAAAGGAGTTGAAAAAGCCTCTAACAGGGTCGCTACCCTGAATTAAAATTAAAGAAATCGAACAAGTTCACGATATCGATCATCACGACCCACTTTTTTTTATATAGCTAATATATAATCTCAATTGTTATCGAAATTATATTGTTCACGTCACGCAACAACCTCACAAATATTCCTTATTTACTATAAACGGAGCGAAGAGAAACACTTCAACTCAAATTAGCTAAATTGGCCAATCAGGTGATGGAAATCTGAAAGGTGTCACTCAACAGGTCATATCAACTTTTAAATATATCTTAATGTTGCATAATAACTCTAGGTCATGAAGTACAGTGAAAATTGCTAGAAAATTAACCTGTTACGGATGATATCATTAATGTCCAAGGATTAAAAATAACAGCTTCCGGCTATGACAGGTTTAATTTATTTTGTGTATACTACAACAAATATTGTGAAATTGGGAATTAATTTTCGAATTTCTGCGGAATTTTTATTGTCACCTACATATCTACAAGTGATTAAAATTTATTTGGGTATCAATTTTTGTTGAGCACCAACCCGCCGCAAGTTTCTTGCATTCAAGATATTGCAGTGCAACATTCCAATGGGCTACCTACACAAAACATTGCGTGCAATAGCTACTTGCCGCAATAAAGTTGCAAAAATCGGAAAAATACTTTTGGATTTCACTGTAAAATCCGCAGTTCAGTTCATGCAACTTTATTGCTGAAAGTAGCCATTTCAGGCAAGGTCTCGTATACGTGGATCAATGAAATATTGCACTGCAATATCTTGCAAGCAATAAACTTGCAAAATAAGCCTAACAAATTAATATTATATTGTAAATGTTGGCGTTTCCTGAGTGATTTCCCATGTTAATTCTCCTAACTAATTATTTTTCATAGTGTCTTATATATGTAATTAAGCGATTTTTAAGACGAATAAGTTGTTTCATAGGAATTTACAGTGCTGTATTGCAAGTCATATGGGAATGAAATATACATATTACAATTCACATCAGGTTTTTAAAGTTTGCAGTGGGTCAGAACTTAGTGGGCGGTGTCCAGTAACTGTCTTCATTAAAAACCGCCCACAGGTTCAACCTCATGTGTCTTGTCCAACAGATGCATAACAACACCTTTCTCTTCCTTTAAACCTGCAACTCATTTTTTTGCCATCATGGTCGTCGAAAACTGCGGAAGGTCAACAAGAGGCAAACAGGCTTTGCTTTTCAAAAATCATTTCCGCAATAACTATGTACTCCTACAGTAGAGAATTAATTATAGACAAATGGTCTCATGGCACTTCACCCCTCCAAAATTTAATAGCCAACTACACTTATACTTAACCTTTACCTCAAATAAAATGATACACTGTATACAAAACGATGGATAACTTACACTTGATATCATATCGAAAGTGGTCAGTTTGTTAAATATCAATGTGGTGACCCTCTCCAAATGGCGCCCCCATTTAATTATAACCTCATTTAATAAAACAGTTCAACTTGTTCCAATTCAAAACACTTGTCAACAAAGATATCACATTTTCATCCATGTTTTAATTTCTGAGTAGTAGTCCTAATTTATTATCAAAAATTGGAACTAGATTTCAGTACTAAATACCGAAAAATAATATACTTTTCCCCTTTTACAGATAACTTGGAAATAATTAACAGTGTGGAAAATGTGCACAAATATCAAACCAAAGGTATTCAACTGAGATATAGAATATTTGCATAAATCTATGTAAAATTTAAGAAAATTTTGAGTTATATGGTGCAATTAAAATTTGATAGTTCCCAACTTGAGAGTTGGCATTTAGCCACTAGAGGGAGCCATTTAATAATCTAAAAATACCGAAGTCAAAGTAATTTTGACACTGTTAGTCATGTCAGTGTAAATCCTTATGAAAAACAAACATTAATTTCTTAAAAAACATTATTTCATAATGAATTAAAACTGCACATAAATTGAAATACAATGTACATTATCTACAATAGATTATCTGGAATAAACTTAATAATCTGTTTTACATATGAAAATGTTTCATCAACTTTTATACAAATTAATGTATAGGGAAATGCTAAATTGACATTGTGTATTGATTATACACAAGGGGAAAATGATGTAACACCCATAATTCAGTTCAACCTAACAATATCCAAGTTGGGCCATATAATGTAAAGTACCACAGGTTTATGTATATCAATTTATGAGGAACCCGTTATAGCTTACCTATAAATTGCTGTTGTTACATTGCTACTGGTAGATATGGAATAATCCAAACACATGGCAATTAATATCCATAATGGGCCATTAAAAGTGTTTCTGAAGAGAAGTTGAACCTGACGCATGGCGAATGCCGGTCACACTGCTCCTAATCATTCGCTCATGGGTTGGAGTTGGAGGAAGCAAAAGGGGGCTGGGCCACGTGCAAAAAAATTAACAGCGCCACCTAGCTGTCAACGCGCTCAAACGAAACCAGCCGCAACGTCATCCCTAAAACAGCTCCACCTGGTGCTCAATAAAGTGGAAAGTTATATGAAAGAAGGAGTTTCACCACTCCATTTCTGAGGAAATAGGTAATTTTCTTGGTTAAAAAATAAGGAAAATATTATTTTCACATCATGGGTTTTTCATAGTGCACAGTTTAGATTATGTTTTACATAAACTGTATTGTAAATTTTACAATAAATGTATTATATAGTTGATTGTAGTTTTTAAATCAAATCACACAACTTTATTTTAACTTTTTTTAAATAAACCCTTAGAAAAATAGTGCAGTGTGTTTCATAAAGCTGTTGTTTTGTGTAATTTTATAAATGAAATCCATGATGAAATGTGTCATTTTATGGAACAAACTGCAATATTTTTTTGTAATGCAACATCTTATTTTATTGTAAATTTCCAAATAAATTCATTGTATTGTAAATTTCCCATCTAATTTTGACTTGTACATACATACCATATAATTTCACTCAGTTACATAGTATAAATTAAATCACAGTTTTCAATTAACTTCCTCAAGAACAAACCTTGCTTTTTAAACTTGTTTTACAAAATCTGAAACTACGAACTTCTGTGGGAAATAACTTTTTTAAATTACAAAATGGTTTAAATTCTTTCATTCTCATTTTTTCCTACATTTCTATATATGATATTAAAGTGTCAACTTGAAACTTCGCCTACACAATCCCAAAACACTTCATTAATTTTAGAGGCCACATTTATTTTTCCCACTTTAGCTATGACATCACAATGTCCTTAAAGTTCGCTCCAAGTAAGTACATACCAATATGAATGTATTTTTGCCAACCTTTCATTGCGGTAAAAACCTGTTGTTACGTAGCATATACATACATATACAACTATTTCGCGTTTTATTTCATTGGTCCATAAACTGGTGAAATTCTTTTTCGGTTTTTTACTTGAATTTGGGGTTGAGGAAACCAGGTGTCCTTCGCATTTTTCCCACGTAAAAAACAAGCTTTCGAACCCAAAAAGCACAATTTCTAACTGCTCACTTTCTCTTCATGTTCTAGACAATGTCAAAGTGTATATATACGTATAGGCCTACTTATAACTTATATTTCCCATAAACAATAGCATGCACGAATGAAAACGTAATGATCCATATTTCAGTGCCCAAAATATAAGTCTAGCATTACAATTTTGACACACAAGTAACGGCCCACATATACATTTAATTGCATACTATTATATATGCTGAAAATATCGCATGGAAAATATTATGTGACGTCACAAGTTCCCTACAAGCTAGACATAATAATAACAGCATCGTTTCCGGTTTCGTGCATGCTTTGAAGTCAGTGCAATAAGTTATAAAAAATACTGTAATGCAGTCTATGATAAAATACTTGAAAGCGAATTTGAAAATATATAAACTTATACTGATATTAAATAATACCAAAAACAATATCTTTTAGGTTTCTTATATATTTTTTGTATGATTAAACTGCAATAAATAATTAAATACACAGTAATACATTGTAAGGAATTAATTCATTATGCTGTCATAATTTTGTTTATTATACATGTACTAGCCAGATTACTAGTTCAGAGTTTCTTTTATTTTGCCCCACACGGTATGCACATAATTTGTCACAAGTGTATAAATTGTATAAACCTATAATCATAATCCATTCAACGAATTTAGGAATCTAAATCGATCCAGCAAATAAGTAAAACAGCATAAGATGACACATTATAATGAAAGGAGCTGTGTAACTTGATGGTCAAGGTTCACATTTGAATAATTCCTCCACATTATGTTTATCCACTTGCATACAGTAATTTAAATACAAGTGTAAACAGTCATGCATGAATGCATACACACGTGATAAGATAGTGTTTCTTGCAAAAAACCAAAAAACAAAAAAATCACTATTATTGTCCCTTTCACGAAAGATGAACTTCCAAGGACAAAAGATCAGGGGCCGTTCATAAACAATGTCCCATTCTGAAACCTAGTTTTGTTGGTTTTGTAAACTCATATTTTTAGAGTTTATTTAAATTCCTAAACTTATAACCTGTTTACAACTGACCATCTTAAACACGATCTGAGCGCCACCAACGGAAGTTAGGCAACACTTCCTGCTCACCTGTGCACAGTGAATTATAAATTCGGATCAACAAAGACAACTTTGGAGAACTTTTTTAAAGAATTTAGCAAGGGTGGAGGCGGGACAAAATGCTAATTTTAACAAAAAGGTCAACTGCAGGTGGACAAGACAAAAGAAAAAAAAAAAACAATACTTAATTCGAAACAGATAATTTAAAGATAAACTGAGCATTTGTGGTGGCATTTTACCTTTTTCACCTCAATATCTTATCTATAATGCGTTAAATGATGGTTAAATATTCAATAACCATTATGTATACTTAATTATAAGTGCTAATGATATTTACAACTGTTATATACGAAACGAGGGGTTTAAAAGAAGACTATGCAAGTAGAGTACCTATACAAGACGATGACCTGGTGGTAATAATTTCAAAACACGTGATGAAGTTAGTAGAAAAACAATGCCCATATCTCTTATTACACCTGCCAAAATAGAAACGGGGTCACATGATACAGAGTAAACATCGCCATCAAGAAATTCATAACAGGAAAGAAAATATAGAGGCAAGCCAATGAATGAATGCATGCCAACTGATTGTATTACAATTGCATTCTGTCATTGTTATCGCTATAAGAGCTCAAATTTTAATGATCAGGTGCCAATAGATTATTAAATAACCCCTCCCACTTCAACATTTAGCTATACAATTAATTACAAAGTTTCAGCACATCTTTGTTTCAAAATGGAAAGCACCATTTCCGCATCTGCAAAAGTTTGACACGGAAAAAATGCAATATACAAAAGGCTCTTTCGAATGCAGCGCCACCTCATGGTACCTTTTAACACTAAACTGCGTCACATGGGGATCCAAACTAAATGGTACCTTTCTCTATTCTTTCAACATCCTTATGGCTTGTTTTCTAGCTACCATTATATTACTACAAAAGTACATGTTTCATATATGAAGCAGTATATAGGCTACACCCTTCTATAATGTGACATGTTATTGTTTTTTCAACAAATCTCATGTCAAATATATCTCCTCCTCAATTAACTTCTAGGAAACACTGAACAATGAACAGAGTTGCATGGCTATTAAAAAATATTCCGTGATGATTTCAAGAAAAGATAAATAATTCCATGTTGTAGAACACAATGCAATTCAACAGTTATGTGTCAAAAACAAATTTAAATCGCGGCAAAGAAAAATAAAAACAATATCAAGTCCATTTTTTCCTGCAAACGAATTTAATGGAACAGAATTGTCAGAGTAATTTCCTTCAAGATGCTTTGATTTATACGTAAACTTCCTTTTAACCTCTTACATTATTATTTTAACCCCAACTCTGTTCCAAAAATTTTTAAATTGCAATGACAAATTACAATTTCCATCAAGATTAGAGCACTAAAAAATAACAAATCTCGTCATAAAAATCTGAAAAAATATGGTTTCTGTCTAATTAATGGTCCTCTACAACTTTCTAATTGACACCAACCA
>JAQFZQ010002437.1:0-13917 GCA_034696005.1 Glomeris marginata | reverse complement strand
CAACAATGACGCGCGTCCCCGACGGACGAATTTGATGCAACGCATGTGTTGAAGCAAGCTTGTGAATCAGGCTTTAGACCACTTGATCACTGCGTCAACAATGTCTTTCGCCCTACATGCAGGCATGCAGCAGCTTGGCAGACAGTGCTGCATTTTTAAATTTTCTATTGTTGATTAACAGTACCTATACAGAATGCATGCAGACATCTTGGAGGTATGCAATAAGTATGCAAGACGTCTTTGAATGTTCCTCTTTCATCAGCTACCTGCAGGCATGCAGCTGTTTACATAAATTTTTGTAAGGGATGTTTTGATATAGTGGTCCACAACTCAGTGGAACATCATTTCAAAAGGGTTTTCTTTATTTATTTCTCCTGATACCTGCTAATATAGGTGCAATATATAGGAGGTGCTAGGAACTTTAAGGGTTGTCATGTAATCCAATCAGCTAGGGCTGTGTTGTATTAAAGTATATAGAGGCCTACCTATAGCTATAGTGATTCCCAGCCAAACCGCAGACTAAAGAGGCGGAGCAAGGGCGGAGCTTCGATACCGATACAGATCGATACAAACCGAATTATGGTTTCGTATCATTTGTAAACGTTTGTAAACATCAATTGTAATGTGTAGCAGTATTAAAAACCGTTTGGCGTTGCACAATAAAGATCCCAGTAATTAGAGGTATTAGAATGTCATGCAGGCAAGCTGCTGTAAGGTTGCAACTGTGAATTTCCAAAATAATTAGAAATATTTGGGATTTATGAATGACTGCAGAACTCTTGCATGGTGCCTTGTGATACGAGTGTTTTTTCTCTAATATATGATTGTTTTGGAAATACAAAACTTATAATAAGGCAAGCTATTTGCCGTTGGCACTATTACAGTCAAAACTATACCCTTTGGTAAAAGCATCGTAAAAAAGTCAGGTTTCCCATGTATACCCCCTAGTTTGGGCCACAAGGTAGTATCTTTACGGAGACAATGAGTGGTATTTTCCTCAGGTAGTTCTGAAATGCACTTCACCCCAAATACTGCATGTCTAGCTCATTTGCAGAACTTTGGAGACTCAGTGGAATGCCTTTTATTGCAACATTTATTGTAAATGAGGGACTATTACTCGGGGGTTTTGCTTCTCATGCATGTCTTCTTGGCTCATTCGCTTCCTAGATAAGTTTTTGTAAAGACTTTTTGGAAAACAACATGTATATTACATACAGGTGATCTTCTTGGTATTAAGAGACACAATTTACATCTTAATTCATATGGAAGTTCATTTGAATGACTCGGTCGGTATAAATACCTTGTTTTTAAAGCACATGACTATACATATCTGCTATTAATAGTTACCATAATTACATATTTGTTTCTTCGAAGTACGAAAAGGGAGCACAACTCTTATAAATTAACGATGCTGACATTTATTTCCTTCAGGTTTCTCCCAATGGCGTTATTATCCGAAAATTGAGTGACAGTTTGTCCCGAATTCACATTTACTTGCCACTAACATAACTTTTTAGCTACACAAGGGAATTCAAACTGAAGAAAGCCAAAGAAGGAAGTAGTAATACTTTAAAAATATATATCCTGTTTGAATGCAATTCCCTCTCCAATTAAATCTAGAAACAATGTCTATAAATACTCACAAGCATTTTAGAGAACATAAATATGGTTGAGTATACGGGGGAGTTCTGTAAAGAATGGGTATGTCAGATACAGAAGTGTCAACACAAATGGGTGGATATTAGTCTGGGATATCGAGGAAATTAATGAAACCTTTCAGTAGAAAACATAAGATTAAATATTCCTGTGGGAAATCTCATGCGGAACATGCAAGCAAGATCAGACATTGCTATAATGTGAGTGGTCAGCCAATGAACTTGAAATACAATGATCATCACACTGTAGGGCTATATAGTATACAGTGTGTGATAAAGATTTTAATTGTATCTTATTTATACATACATGCAATACACAATATAAGACATGTACGGTGAACTTAAAATTAACTTTCCAGTTATGTCAAGGTCCTGGATTTTAATATATATGATTGAGCAGATGACAGATAATGAAAATAATCACTGCAATCCCTGGATGTGTATTGCTATTGGAAAATACATGTTAAAACATCAAGAAGTAAATTGGCAATATAAGAAATATGCAATAGTCACCTGTGACACTCGTCCGTTCTAAGAATGTGGCCAAAAATGCCTCTGTCAAACACAATGATTGATGTACATCATCACTTCATTACGAGTTAATGGGAAAAGAAGGAGGTCAACCTAGAATACATCTTAAGAGAATTATGGTGACAGAGGTCTTGAGAAAATGTTTTTATACAGGGCGAGTCACCTAACACTGATCTGCTCAATAGTTTGTGATGGCCCTATCTGCCACAGTATCAAAGGTAGAAATGCAATGTCCTTGAAATGTTAAAGGCACCACCAGGGCAGTCCAAGGTCAAGCACTATTCCTGCACATAACCATAATTCACCTGTACTGCACACAATTTGAGCTATTGAGCAGGTCAGTGTTAGGTGACTCACCGTGTATATTTGCAGCTAGGGTAAATTTCTAAAGCATGACTGCAGAAATGGGACTCTGAAGTACTGTATATTAGCCTGTTTTGGTCTGTCATGAAGTAGTATATACCTGTAAAATTAAAGATTGACTCAATAAAAATCGTTACAATCAACCCCAGCATAGTGCAGATTAGGAAAAAATGAGGAAATGATAAGCAATTTTGTTGACAAATATTTACAGAGATACTTGGGGAACTTTTACGTGTTTGTTTTCTATTTAACTGATTTAATATCAGCAAATTTTCTTAACATTCAGTACTTTGAAATCTGTTGGATCTCAGAAGCTAAAAATACAGTTTAGAAAATCTGCAAAATACCAACTTTTCTTTTGTCGAGTTAACGAGTGAAACTATAAGTGAAATTTCTCTAGAAGGAAACTTGCATGGGCACAAGTGAAGTTACACTGGAGAACATGTATGCTAAGCAATGCTGGACAGCAAACAACAATGTAAACAAATGCAAAAAATGCCCCTTGTCCACTGTTATCAGCACAACAGTCACTTGTTACTGTTTTATACATCCATAATTTATAACTAAACCGAGTTCAAAGTTCAGTGGGAAATATGAGGGTGTCAAATAAAAAAAAAGTACATAAATCGATAATGACACAATAGCAACACATGACTATAGCATTGAAGTAATTTTTCCTATGACCAAGAAACATTCCCTTTACAGAAAAATAATGCAGTTTGAACAATAAAATTGTACTTTTCATTCATAAAAATACAGAATTGCAATGTTATGGTACGAAACTGTAGTATATTTTTCTGTAAGGGTTTTGTCATGTTCTTTGCACAACCATGCTGTATAACAAATGTTTTTTTTACTATTGGTACACCAATTGTTAGTTTTGTTTGCCTGACCGAATTTGAACAGATATTTTGAAATTGTTTTTTTAGCATGCAATACGTTGATTGTAATTGCATGGGCGTTGCATATGGTACCAGTATATTGAAGCACACCACACACAAAGAAGTATACATGGGTATAATGGGAAGGAATTATCGATCGGATCGATTTGCGTTCTTGTAATTGCATGACAAGCAAACATGGAGCGAGGATGTTATCGATTTAATCGTCCCCCCAACACCATTTATATGTGTTGTATCCATGACGTGTGCTCATCCAGTTCTGATTTCAGCGTGCAAACAACATATTGATTATTTCAATTGGTATTCACGTTCTGCTTCATGGGGCTTTCCACCATGAATATGAAATTTTTCGCAACATTTTATTCCATTCATTTTTGATCACACAATGCGTGTGAAATACTGTTTTTAATGGGCATAGAAAAACTTTTACCACATTAACACAAGTGAATAAATAAATTTGGCAATTACATAGGTAATGGTATGTACTTTGTAACAAAAAATAGGATAACCAGAATAGTGAATTACTTTTTTAAAAAAAATGATTGCGACTAACTTTTTGACTGTGCTGTGAGTGAGAGTTTTATTGTCATTTCAGTGCTATATATAGCTGACGTTGGGTTCAAATTTTATTTTTCAACCACTTTATTTATGGAATGATTAAATTTTGGATCGAGAATGTACGTATATCCCAGGACTTTGTTGCTTTTAAAATAGTAACTTCACGTAAGTACTGAAGAATAAAAAAATTCTGCTTATGCGCCAACAAAGGCAATTTCAGAGTAAAAATTACTGAGGCTTGCAGCCGATGAAAAGAAAAAGTGAAACGCCTGAAGAAAATTGCAAATGTTGATGACGTTCAAATTTTTCGATCGGATGAACCCTTATCGCATCAATTGTCACATCGTATATGTGTATTCGACCATACATAAGCTCCATTATAGTATCTGCTAAAAGGATTGTACAGTGAAACCTGTCTATAAAGACCACTCACGTTCCAACCATGTCCTTCAAACAAATATGAATTTTCAGATTATTGGGACAATAAGACTGCAGTGATATAGTGCGAGTAAATATTATACAGTTAATATACATTCCTGCAGACTTCAAATGTACCACATATATACTGCAGTTAAGCAGTGGTGGGACAGTGCAATGAGAAATGTTGGAATGGTCATAGTGCCCATTCAGGCCTCTGCATGTTGCTTCCCTGCATGCTCGTGCACCATGCATGATGTGTGCCATTCAAACTATTATTTCTCAGGTAATTTGTCACCGATTTAGAAAATTCCTTTTCCATTATTATCAGCTACATGCCCTTCACATATTTCCTCCAATGCAACTACCTCAGAAACTCGGATATTGCGCATTTGCAAATTGCAACACCCTATAGCTGTTCTAGATTGCTTCTGTGCTTGAACCAATGAGTTGTATGTTTACCAGGTGTAGAATGTGGAGTAGCTGGTCATGCAGGATGCAACTTACGACCTAGCACAAATTTAACATTGACAGCCGCCATGTTTGTTATCATTATATTGGAATAATGAAACGCTTGAATTTTAAATTCGCTTTCCAATCCGTTTAATCAAGAACATAGCATATCAAACATATTAAATATTCAGCTGTCACACGAGGAACTACTTCAGATCAGTATTCCTGTCCTGAAGTTCATACTTCGAACTCCATTTTATAATTCAATCTCATTTGGAATCATTTGCTCCAAATTTCATGAGGCAAAGCACTTGCTCAAGTTTTATTCAACAGGCTGTTTGTGTGAACCAAATGTGCATGTGAACACAATTCCCCCACTGGTTCTAAATACTTTTCACTTGATATGTTCCAATTCAATACTTTGCATCAGTATAGGTTCCAATTCAATACAGGGAAACCTGTCTTATGGACCACTTGTATTAAGTTACCACTTTTCTGTCCTATACCAGTGGCACGGTCCCCTTAAACCATATTACCTGCCATGATGCCCATATGTGGATCATGGCAATTAATGTGTTAAAAGCAAGTTTCACTTATAGTTTACCTGCATTAAGGAACCACCTGTGAGTTTGGACCACTTTTCCATGTACTGAAATCATGCATGGGTGCATTTCGATGCTGAAATTTTCTTCGGAGAGTTATATGTTTTTGTACATAACTTGTGTGGTCGTTAAGTGCATGAAGTGGTTGTTCAATTGAGGGAAGGTTTGTTGAGGTTGTAGTTGAGTTTGTGTATAGATACACGCGTGGCCATGTCAAGTATATAGGAATAAACGTTGTATGGTTTTTGGATAGGGTCCGTCACTCACAAGCCGCCATTCTCGGGTGGTCCAACATGGCGATTTGTAAGTGGCAAGTGTGAGACGTGGCCATTAACTGTCACGATCAGGCATAATTGCAGGCATGTTGCTATTTTGCAGGCTTTATGGGCAGTGTGCACTGATGCTGTTATGCATGTATATAGACGAGCATTGAGCAAAGAACGCCATCCACTAACGACATCTGACACTTTTAATAATTATATAGCGAGCAGGTAGAAAGTGATGGCCTCAGGCACCTCAGCTTGTGTGGTCTTTGTTAGCACGCTTTTCACCTGACAGCCCCCCTACCGAAGCGCCACCTTTTTTTGCTGCTCGAAATCAAATGACACGCCGCCTGTTGCACTCATCCTACATTGCTTTTCAGACTTTTCCAACCAACAACCAACTATATATCTATCCCACAAGCACGAACACTCACTGATTCAAAAGTTTATTGGGATTATAGGAGTTTGCATGAATGTCGCTCTTCAACTTGCCTATATACCTTTATATACAAGCAAGGCAACTTGCTTTTTTTTTAAAAAAAGTTGCTGCCAAAAAGTTGAGCATGCAGACAAATGGGGGTCGAGATTAAAAACACTTCGCTTTTTATGTAGGTTTCAAACTTAGGTGAAAAAAATAAGCTCGACATTCAGAAAGCCAGTTAAAGGTGTTAAGCCACATCAAGAGCAACATACAAGGTTGGCATAAAGTTTTGAAAGTCTGGAAAAGCTTTGGAATGTTAATACGTTTTGCATGATAATAAATTCACTGCACGTCTCCATTAAAAACTATTATAATATTAATCAGTTTCCGTATTTAAAAAATATCTTTCAAACTATTTTGAATGAAAGACCTGTGACCAGAGATATTGAATGGCTGGAATTGTGGTCCACTGTTCAATATATTTTTATTTGGCATTCATATTTAAAGGTGAACTGAAACGGTTTTGTAAGGTACTCTGAAACTTAACCAACACGAAGTAAAACAATTAAGAAATTAGTAAGTGTTGTAACAAAACATTTTTGGGATTTTGTAAAAAGTTTTAAAGTTTACAGGAGATCGGCTAGCATAGGAGAACCTTCTAACTTAATTACCCCGTCCAACTTGAAAAGCTAATAACTTTGTTTTGCTAATTTCCACAGAGATTTTGTTGCAACACTGGTATTCTTCATGGCTTTTCTTAATGTATAGGTTAAGTTTCAGGGTACCTTACAAAACCATGTCAGTTCACCTTCAAATTGCTTGTTGCAGTGAATCTAAATGGTCTAGTGGTAAAAACATCCATATATTGCACATTATAATACAGGCCCAATGCAATCATGAAGTTTGAACTGCTAAAACAGTGGCAAGCAACATTCATAAATCTGTCCGAGATTTTAATTCTTTAAATTATGTAAATGAATAATTAATTTGTGTAAAGCACATGCATTGTGGGAAAACCTTGGTTGTGCATCCCCATGCGGAGGAGTACATATATTATATACTTCCTTTCATTAGAGGGCGCATATTGTTTGAATAAACCACTGAACAAAGTTTGCATAAAACAACTGATGTCATCTGTATGCAATCTTCAATTTTTCTACCTATTAATCTATATTTTTCAAGCTCACAAAAAAAGTTATTCCTAGAATTGTTGTGAAATTATTTGCGGATGTGTGCATGCATTCGCCCACAAAATATTTTAATGTTGGTAATATTGTCGTCCACTTTCCTCCATTTTTTCCCAAATCGCCATGACGCAATGCGAAAGATATTTTATTTATTCTGAAAATAACATTAGGTCAGTTGCATTTTTGACCATTTGCCAATAACAATGTTTAAATATATGCTGCAAAAATAACAAAGGTCTAGGAATTTCCTGCATTATTCACGGTCTGTAAAAAAAATATTTTGCAACATGCCGGTGAAGAAGCTGGCAGTCAAAGATTCCACTTAGATTCCTTTGCAAGCTCCTGGACATGCATGCAGCAGGTAGTTATGCGGTTTGTTTGTAAAGGGGCTATGCGTAAATTATGTTGCTCTTTTGTTCTCCCAATAGAAAGTTTGTTTTAATTTTATTACAATTTTTAACGCGTCTATTGTTATTGCTCACAGGGCTGCTTCTATTATTATTTCTGTGCTTCTTGGATATAATGCAGTGTTCATGCCACTCAGAGAAACCTGGAAAATTGAGGGAATTTAAAATTTAGCTTCAGGCTGTCGAGAATTCCTATATTTTCTATTTTCAATATTTTAATTAGAGGTGAAAACTGTCTAAAATGATATTGCTGGGACTTTAGACAGGTTCTACTGTATATTCCTGTATTCATAAATGTCAGAAATGAATGAATTATTTATTTCATGCCTGCATGCACTTTTTTGAAAGGGTTTTACATATTCTGTATTTGTCAACAGCCCACACATTTATCTCCGGTTAGCTCCTATATAACTAATACATAAGTCAGAAATGTTTATAATACAAATAATGAATAGTAATTTACTAAACATTGCTTAAAATGCAGGGAATTTGATAAGATTTTGCCCAAACCTGGAAAACTCAGGGAAAATGGTAATCACAGATGAACATGATAAACAATGTAATATTATCTCTGGTTTTTCTCAGTGATGTTGCATGTAGACAAGGGACTAACAAGAGTGTTGCAATGTTTGGAGGCCGAGTGTGGGAAAATGAAGTCATAGATGTCCGATGATGAGTCCTCTAATAATAATACTGGAGAAATGCCATAGCAATGCATGGCCTTTGGCCCCTTTTTTGGGCCCACTAGCTCGATGTCGACCCCTATGGTGACTGTAATAAGAGGGAAGAGGAATAAGAGCTAGGAATCCTGTGCTGACTGCATGCCTCATTTGGACAAGGGTCGACTTTTGCTTCATTCCGCCGGCACCAGTGCCCAGGGGCCTTGCATTATTATTGCAAATTCCACAGATATTTGCCATTTATATGAATCTCTTTCCCATCGCACTTCTCTCTTTCTCTTTGGCTGCCGAATGCCTGAAAACCAGAAAACCTGGCAAGGTGCCTTTGTGGCAAACTCCACAGGACTCGGTTGACTCGGTGGAACTCCTGGGGCCAAATGCTCTGTACGATAATAAACGCCTTATAATGGACGACACGGCCAAATCGGCCTTTAGACAATTAGAGCAATTAGACGAGAACCAGGATCAGTGGTGTATATGGGCGGGGTAGAGAGGTGGTTGTGACAAGGACCCTGCAGGTGACGAACAGCAATCTCCAACTGAAAGCAGCACAGAGGATTTGCTTTTGGAAAGCTAGCCACAAGACAGGGAGCAAAAGCTATAGATGAATGTTGGGGGGTTCGTGAGAAAAGTTGTCCCTGGACGATGATGGGCCATGGTTACTGGGTCTTTGTGTGGGACGAGTGTCGTTGTGCTCACCCCCTGGTGGGTCCCATGACACCGATTGGCGTCGTTAATGTCACTGACTTATTCTCGCTTCGCCTCCTTTTCATAATTTGCTTGTGTATATGTATATATTGTATATGGTGGGTAAAGGATGAGGGAAAAGCAGCGATTAGGCCTGCTGATTGAATGATGATGTCCATTTGCAGCCACATTGTTGTTGAGCCTAAGGGGGCCTGGTGGGCACCCCATTTTAGCAACACGTGCCTCACTCAAGTTGCCAATGGTTAAAGTGTGGGCGAGGCGAGCTTAATTTTTCCTTCTCCTTTTGCGCATGCGCACAGGTGTGTACTGTGTTTGTGTATGTACAGGTATAAGCGGGTAGATAGGGGTGTAAGGGTGGACCTGTCTGAGGTTGGAGAGTTAAATTGTTGGAGAAAAGTTCGCCCCAAAGTCGTGTTTATGGTACGGTTATAAAACGGACCAAATTTGGAGGTCCACTTGGGGTTCCCACGCTTGGCCCATGAAAAGAGTGGCAGCAAAACGCCCATTTAGACCCTTTGACGATGCGAAAACTATTCCACTGTGTATATGTACACCCGGTAGTCACTTTTGCACCTCTCTGGTATTTTTAAAGCCAAAAATTCACACGAACACCTAGAACTTACTAAAAACTATGGATAACGACACTCTTGATATATGTGTTACTCTTTTGGGAAATACACTTGGGAAAACAGCAAGTGGTGCAGCATGTACACTGCATTTTTAAAAAGGTACTATATTGGAAATAAGTTATCCACGATTTATGGGTTTTTATATGGACCTTAGCAATGCAGTAATTTTTCCTGGTGCCAAGAAACACTTTCACGTATCGGGTAATATTTTGAAAAGTAGTTTAAGATGCATGTTAAATGTTTTGTGAATTAATATTTAGCACTGCAACAGCTTTGTATTTTTAAATAAAAAACGGCTAATACTTTCCGTATAGCCCTCGTATATCACTGGAAATGTAAATATAAAATAAATACTATAGGTTGATAAAATTACCAAGCTGTCACACAAATCGTTTTGCAGACATGAAGTTTAATTCCTCACATGCAGGGTTCATTGTATGCAGACCTGCACAGCATTTCTATGTTTGCATTGTTTCTGCAGGCATGTGACAAAATAGATTGAAATTTCTGAGGGGAATTCAACATTTCTTGGAAATAAAATGCAGATGTAATAGTTCTCGTATATGTTCTAAAAATAATCCAATTAAATTAACATCTTGTTAAAACTCTGCTACAAATTAAGGGATATAAAAGAGATGAAAACAATATTTTCATGATTGCATGGCTGCATTATGTTTGCAGACATCATTGAATCCCACAAAGACCTCTTTCACATTGCTACCAATTAGCACCAAGAAGCATCATAAATGTAATACAAGCTGTAAACAAGTTTTATCAGCAAGAGGCACGTACTATATTCACTTATTAAAAAAAATATAAGCAGCTTCTCAGTGAACAAATTGAACATAAGTCTCTAATGGGCGATGCATTATCAAATTACATGAGGGGTTATAAAAATAAACAGGAAGTCGTATCCCTGCAGTGTGATTCATGACTATGAATATATTTTGAGAGCTAGGACAGTACACCATAATGATTTGCTGAGCCATTGCATGGAAAGTGCAGGCACACAGCTGTTTCAGAACTTATACATGAGCTTCAAGAATGCCATGTCTGAAAGGTATTGTGTGTGTAGTACGCTATATAGTATTTTACACCAAGCAGGGGTTTCTCATAAAAACTTAAGTATTTTGAGGTTGGGAAAAAAAGAAAGATGAACAAGGCGGGGGAGTGGCATGAGGTCTGAGAGAAGCAATATACTACTGATTTACGGTCAGTGCCGAAGATGATGGTCCCATATGGTGTGTGTCCGCTCACATGTAAGCCACTTAACGCTTCCCAATTTATGGCCCATACAACTGTGCTAGTCTGCTTCCGAAATCTCGATATTAATTCCAGAGTTAGCATTTAACTTGTGCACCTTAATAAGGTCGATCATCCCTCAATGGAAAATATAAAACCTCCCTTACAGACAATTTCTTAACTGCTGCAGGTCTGCACCTGAAACAATTACATACATGAGGCATGGCTGCTGCAAGTCTGCAATATGCCTGCTGCATACTTGAAGTATACATGACAAACTGCAGGAAGTCTGTACCGAATTTATTGTGCAGGCTTCCTATAAGACTTCATACTATCATTGTGTATAGCAATGAAGTCTGTCAAGGTTCCACTTTCATCCTTCTTGCAGACAGTGCTGCATTTTTAAATTTTCTATATGTAATATACCAGTATTCAGAATGCATGAAGAAAGCTTGCAGGTCTGCAATAAGTATGCTTAAGTATGCAAGAAGTCTGTCAAGGTTCCAATTTCATCCTACCTGCAAGCATGCTGCAGCTTACAAATATTTTTGAAATTTCTACTATAGGGTGCCACGTACTTTAAAGTATGTAGCAGGCATGTTGCAGTATCGCAAGAATATGAGTTGAATATGCTAGTATATTGCAATGGAAAAATTAATTTGGAACTTGTGAATGCATCCTAATTATGAGAATTTTAAATTTAAATGCACAAACAATCGGCATTTGAGTCAGAATGAAGGAAGGAGATTCCAGTCTAAATGCATGGATGCAATGCAGGTTCTTCCAGCATGTGAAACGCAAGGCAGATGAAGAATAGGTGGCAAGTTGACACATGTGTTTTGTTTAGTCCTGGTTTAATAAGATATGTGTCTTGAAGAAGGGTGAGGAGAGCAACGTTTTGGCAGACTTTTGCTTCCTTCTCCCCCATAATATCTTTTTGCTCGTGTTCACAGATGGTATATAGTTTTAACTCGTTCATTAAGTTGAAATGTTGGTGGCCGGGAGATGTTGCTGGTATACATGGGGGCAAGTGACAAGAGCCTATATGTAGATGTGTATACAGCCATCGTTTTTGTTTGCCATTTGTAAATGGCAACTTTTAGACCACCCTAGCTGATGAAATTCACGTCCAAAATGACATATTTCACAAGGAGTTATGGCAACAGCACGACAACCATTTCTCATATAAATTGTCACTGTGATAGCATGTGCCTTGTATAAGAGCAAACTATGACAGCCCAATTGCTTCAAAACAAGAACTATATATGAGTGCATGAGAGTAAATTATAAAATGCGATCATTGCACTCACGTTGTCTACTTTGTCTATACTTCGTCTATACGGAAAATATATAATGCCTTTGTGCAATAAGTTTTTGTGCTGCAGTAATTTTGATCGATATGGTGGGGAAATAATCGATAAATTAATTCTGGGAAAAAGACTGAGTGGTGCATGTAAGCTATACTCTTGTTTCGCATTCTTGGCAAGCTGATGAAGTCTTGTAATTCCTGGGACGATGACGAGGGCGAAATAATCGTCATCCTTTGTTATGTGGAATTTAAGTTCAGCCAATCGGAAAGGAATATGTGCAAATCGAAAGATTAGCCTTTATGCACCACTTGAACGCATCCAATTATATTGAAATAGCATATACATGAGCATTTGCATTCCATGCAGTCCTTTATTAAGTTGTATCAATTGTGCGCACATAATCAATAAATTATAAACAAGCTTATAGGTTTTGATAAAATTGAACTAAATCCACACTTACTATGTATGCAAACCCCACCGGTTTGGCTTCTCTGCTTAGTCGTCCGTGGATTGCAGTGATGCGTGCCATTCGCAACACTAGAAAATTGCTGTAAAAGCGTATATTTGCATCGAATCACTTCGAAACTTTTACCATCTATGAATCTCATCGTGCTCTCCAACTTTCAAATTGGAACTAACCCCTTCAATGCAACGGTTCGAAAGTTAGAATTTCAATAACCTTGAAATAAATATTCAAGGGCAATGATAATGTCGTCATTGGATTCATGATAGTCGAGATCATGTATTATGATTGCCAATTCGCATTCAGCAAATTCCCCATAGTTCCCTTATATCTGAAGTGCTCCCTTCTGCATGCGCAATAATAAACATTAAACTTTACATGTAATGCTGCAGTTTTCCATTTTGAAATTCATGCACTGTACTTTCATATGCATGTTTATAAAAATGCTTATTCTATTCAGAGCCAACTCTAATGTACAGAGAATTGGATCAATTTATGCAACATACAAATTAATTTTCATATTGCTAATGTATACATAATTAAATCATGTAATTCAGTATACTTACCAACTGTTATAGTCTAATTGAAAGGAACATATACTTTTCAATATAGTTTACGTGTACTTCTGTGATTAATTAACCACACATTTTACTCTGATATACCTGGCATAAATATGTTAAATGCACGACATTGTAATATAAATTACAAGCTGCATTAACAAAAATACAATGATTTGCACGTATGTAACTCGGACGAAATTAATATAGGAAAAATTAGTTGCATGCATGCTTGCATGAGGTGATTGTAAACTATATTTTAACAATGTCATTTGGAATATAATCACGTACAAGAGCAGTAAGAAATAATAGCAAAGGTATCATGGTTGTGTAGAAGAAAGAATGACAGTACTTTTCTCACTTAGCAATTTAATTAAAGGTGAACTGACACGGTTTTGTAACGTACCCTGAAAAGTCCCCCCTTTATGTACACAATGTCATAAAAACGATTGGCGCAAACAGAATCTTGTTTTTATAATTATTTAAAAAAAAAAGGCTAGTTTCGTTTTGTTGCACTCTGGTGTCACACTGGTGCTGGTGTCACAATGCTGGCGTCACACTGTCCTGTA
>JAQFZQ010002436.1:0-13921 GCA_034696005.1 Glomeris marginata | reverse complement strand
TATGAGGGGGTACTTGGAAGATGACGGTGATGGCCTACAAGAGGGTGGGGGTATGGTGGAACATGACACCTGATGATAAAAGGGGGGGGGGAGGGGTGTCAAAAATCTTCAAAAATATGATGACGTAATTTGGGAATGTTCCCCACTGATATCGGTCAATTGAGACTTGCAAATCTAAACATGGTGTTCGTTAACATTTGAATGGGCACTGCTGAAGGCAGCAAACACAATAAGCGTGAGTAAATTAGACGTAATAGGTGAAAGGACGATCTTTTATTTGTGCTTTTGTTTGTTCCTGTGCATTTCTGTGCAGCCTTGCAATAAATCCGCGAAGATGAGCGACTTATGGGCCATTTCGCAACTGTACCCTCCTCATTCCCACGTTTAATTCGGTAGTAAATAATCAATATCCCTTATGCGTATAATTGAAATCTTCTGCATGTTATTCCACGTGGTGCTGTGGAGCTAGGTTTTTGATGAAGTTAATACATACTAGGTTATACTATTAATGAATGATAAGCCTGTTTCCTTATTGTTTTATAGTTTAAATTGCAATTGTCTATAGTATTGTTTGGCAAACAAAGTTTTCTACAGTTTAAGGTTCCTCTAAAAATGGCATATATTTTTTTTCCTGATGGTAAAAGTCTATTGTAGATAAATTAAAATTTAAAGGCGGTTTTGTAAGGTACCCTGAAATTGCAACTAGATGCAGTAAGCAGTAAAACATAGAATATTTTTTTAGGGAAAATTCTGTGAAAATAGGTAAAAGAAAGTTATTACCCCCTATAGTTTTGGCTGTGATGTAATTAGAGAAGACGCCATCCTCTGTGTGACGACATTGGTCCGTCTGTGGCCAAAAAAGCATCTGAAACTGAGAGATATATTGTGGGAATATCTCGGAAACGGCTAAAAGAGTAAAATTAAGAATATCCAGGGCATTAGCAATGAATGTGTTAACCATTCTTGCAAAATATTGTCCAAATCGGTGAGATGAAATGTGCCCTGTCAGTTCACCTTTAAGTTTTAAATAAAATGAAATGTACAAATGGTCCCCAACTACGGGAATTCGCATTTTTGCCCACATCACATTCACATGCATAAATCGTAAATTTCTCTGGTTGGTAAACTAAGCAGATGCCCAAGAGGCAAACAAGTGTAATGAAATGTTTTTTTCATGTTGACACGAGCTAGGCCGAGTTGAGCATGAAACCAAAACACATTTAGATAATTGGTTGAAATGGTAATGGTAAATCAGATTGAGATAAAACAGTAATGCATTATACTGTATTATGGCATGCAATGAGTAACTACATATACGAATGCATAGTCAATCTATACGTGAAATTTAAAGTAAACAAAGACATTAACCAGAATTAAAGTATAATCAGCTGATGGATGCCTGTGAATAATGATGTTGTCACATATGCATGTGCAATCATTTTTTTACATAAAAATAATAGTTCTTCCCTTTACTATTATCTGGAATTCATTTACATGTGCAACCATTAAAATTGGTGGGAGCACTGCAAAAATAGTACAATTTAACTACAATGCTCAAATTTATTAGTAAAATGTAAGACTGTGTTCTGCAACTCAATATTCAAGGGTTTACAGTATTACTTTTTTAGTTTTCCTGAAAGAAATTAAAAATGTGCACACACCGCTACCACGCTACCAATGCGCTTCTGCTAGCGGCGTGTGGTCACCAGGGGCAAGCTTTTTTGATGCTCCACCTTAATAGGTTTTGCAGTATATCTATATTTTATTAAACGCAATGTATTTTGCAAGGCATAATACTTCAGATATAAAGGTATTATCTAGAGTAATACCAGTCAAAGAAGAAGATCCTTAGAGGATTGCAGGAACATCAAATTAACCAAATTCAGTGCACCAAATTCAGTGCAGAGGAATCTTGAAAAAACACATCAATAAATAAACATAAATGAGAAGTGCAATCTAGTATATTTTGAAGAAATCTTATTCCAAAGTAATAAGTCGGTACAAACCAAAAGCAATCTTGATTTGGGCACACATGGTATATCTCTGTGGACCTATGCAAACGGGGACACTGGGAAGGAAATGATACCCTGATTGATGATTGCATCAGACCTACTTTCAAAGAAATTTCCAGATGCTATTCAATTTCTCTGCAGATTGAAAATTAGCTTCGATACAGATTGGCAGTACTTGATGAAAAAATGTTCTGTAGGGAATTCTGAGAGCAAATGGCATAAAGAAAGGTTCATCAGACATGATCATCAAGCACTCTGTAGATTTTGTGATAACCAAAAAGAAATGTTCAACACATGGAGATGGTAGATAGATGCTCACTGCGCAACAGGAGTACGTAAAGATTCAATCACAGTCAATTTCCTATACCGAAGTACAGAGCAAAGAGGATTGTATGGCGTGATTCAGGTTTCTCATGTCAGGATATAAGTATCACATGCTAATGGGTGCTAAATACAGTAGTATTTGCTCTTGCCCGGGTGCCTACAGAAGTTTCAACTTCGCGTAGTACGAGGACCACTTCGCAATACTTAGCGCGCACATCACAAATTATTGACTGGCTCACAGTGAATCCCAATGAAGAAGTTCTAGTGGTATTAGATGTTGGAGAATCCCATCACAAGCTGGCGTGAGTTAAAGGTGAACTGACACGGTTTCATAAGGTACCCTGAAACGTAGACTGCAGGCAGTAAAACTGTTAATGTGTAAACCACAAATATCAGTGAAAATCAGTTTAAAAAGTTAATACTCTATAGTTTGATCATGCACAAAGGAAATGTTCAATGAAACAAATTAAGCCCTGATGGTGACACTGGTGAGTAGGTCGAAACATGTCAGCAGTGAATTAAAATTCTCATGACATTATTGTTTTAGCTTTGGATTAATTTATGACATTTTACATCATAGTATACCTCATATTTGAAAGAACTATGAATTATCATGACGTTAGAAATAAGTGTGCTAGTCATCCCTATGCTGAATTTTGTCCTATTCTGGGACAGACAACCCCTGAAACAAGTCCAATGGAAGGTGACGTCATTAGTCCAGTCCCCACAATAGACCCATTTCACGCTAAACTGCGCATGACCGGAAGTGATGGAGCGGTAGCGGACGAGGAGCGGCAGCTGTAGTTCTGTGCCCACCTGTGTGTGCATGTTCTATGGCGATCGGCCGATTCTAGGCTAGTATAAGAAAGGCTAAGAGACTATTGGGTCATGTGATTGGAACTTATTGGAACTTACGCTAGATGGCAGTGCGTTGGAAGCTGTGGAACCAATGAGCTCATTTGTGGTTGAGATTCCAACCAATCAGGCTCAGCTCCTTGTTCCAACACACTGCGTGAGTTAAACCAAGTTGCTATCACATGACCCCATAGTCTCTTAGCCTTTGTTACACTAGCCTTGGCCGATTTCAACGTCCGTGTTTACAGCAACTATTGTTGCCATGCGGTTCAAATTTGTGTAGTTCTTAAGTACGTATAACCTTACCTTGTTACTGCAATCTGCCACCGCTTGGATCACATATTAGTCCAAGGTCACTGTGTTGTCAATCGCATGTGCGCCAAGCAAAGTGAACTACGCAGCAACTACCTATCGTGGCTCTCCGCTAATTCTACTGCGTGCGTGAAATGGGTCAATTGTCCTTTTTCAGTAGCACCTCCTTTTTCCAAAATGGAGGCCTTAGTTGGGATAAAGCTGCAATCTGATTGGCAGAAAACAGGTTTCTACACTTCGTCCCAACTAAGGACGCCATTTTTAAACGTTTTTTCAGCCAATAGCAGCTTACTGAAAAAGGTCAATTGTTAAGTTGCAGTGGCAAAGACCTTCCACGCCCTTGTATAAAAAACTCGGCAGTCTTGTTGTTACAGCCATCACCAAGACCTACCAGTTGTTGTGTCTCGGAGATTTGGCAGAAATCTCTTGCTCAGCGCCATCGCAACTTCCCAACCAGCATTTAGTCGAATTTTGTATTTCCTTTGTAGGAATACTTAAACGAGTCAATCAATTGAAATACATCTTTGAAAAACGAATCGACTAACATTCTGACTGAAAATCACTTAGTTTAACAATTTCTTTATCGGGAGATTGATCGCAGCAGACATGGCCAAGTTGATAGATTTCCTGACTTCATTCGAGTAATCCCTGGTTCTATACCCATGGCATGCACTGGCTCATGTTGAGCTGAAACACGTGTTGGGTCTTTAAGAACCTACTTTGTGTTAGGATTGATATTCATTTCAAATTAACATCTCAGAGGGAGTTCAATTATTGAACTGTACTGGGTGATTTCTGTCATAGTTTCAATTATTAGTTTTATTGTGGTTGGCATTGTTTTTAATTTGAAGAATATTCGAAATGGGAACCGAGATAAATAGTATATCGGTGTTTTCAACCATTTTTGACCAAAACTAATAGAAATACTCTTTTACACTTCACCGAATTAAGCTAAGTTGTTGTTTGTATAGTATTTATTTCGTCCCCTTTCTGAGATTATAATATAGAAAGAGGGTTAATTACATTTGTCTAATGCTTTTTTAGTATGATCGGTCACATAATATATAAATAGCTGAAAAGAAAATTCACAACTTTACAATAAATATTAGTATTATAATTATTCTCATAGCATATAATAATATATCTGCCCACCACTAATTTGATCTGTCTGCCTGGCAGTTGTCATTTCTGTAATTGATATCGGCCCCCTAGCGTCCATAACACCACCGTTATCATTACAATGACCTTTATAACATTGTCCAAGGTCACCAAAAGGCACACTGTCAGATGGCCCCAACCTGCTCAATACTTGTCATGTGTGTTTTCAATCCTCCAAGCTTCATTTACATAACCACAAGCACGAACCGCGCACTTCTTACTCACCTGGTATTTCAGGGTTGCACGGACATTTTGCCCACCCTGTAAATGGCAGTAGCGTTTGAGTTTTAGTTCTTCTGTCCAAGATTTCGTATTCGGTGTAGCTACAAAAAGGGTTTTTACCTTGCCACATTCTAAGGAATAGAGAAAGAGAGGCAACTGACCATTTTGGCAAATTGATGGTATTTACGCGAGACGGATTTTGATAGGTTGAGGCCAGTAACGGCAATTGGGTGTCCAGGAAATGTAGAAATGTTAGAGCCACCAGCACGATGGAGGAAACTGCTTAATGGGATCCCAGTTTAATTTGGCCCTGTGTCAAAATGGCCTTTTTGTTCACCAAGCCACTCGTAAAATTTGATAGTGCCTAACGTTGTAAGTATAGACTATAGTTTGTGCCAGCTCAACTATGTAGTAGTAAAAAATACCCTTTTACCTGGATTTGATACTGTCATATATAACTTGTTTCTTGATGCATTATATGATGCCAAACTTTTACCTTTACTTCTGTGCATCATCATAATTGGCTAAGTTTTGCTGCAAAATCAAATTAATGATATACTAAGTTATATGTATACACACATTTTGTAGAAATTAAATCAGGAAATTATTGAACGTGAAGTTATTAATGCTCAATATTGTGTCATGTAATCCAATACATATGTATAGTAAACTTAGTGAACATAAAGGTGAACTGACATGGTTTTGTAAGGTATCCTGAAATTTAACCTACATGGGAAAAATAAACATGAAGTTAACAAGTGTTACAACAAAATCTCTATATGGAAGTTAGTAAAAACGTTATTAGCACAGAATAGGAGGTCTATTAGCATATGCAAACCTCCTAACTTAATTACCCCGTCGAGCTTTAAGTGCTAATAATCATTTTCTAATAATTTCTACACATTTTATTGCAGCACTGGCTTCCTTTATGGTTTCACAGTATTTGAATGTAATTTGGAGAAATTTTTTAGTAAAAGTTGATGTCATTCGGCTTCTGCAAAACTTTGGGATCGACATTTTTCTCTTGAATTTTTCTGAACACGTTCAATCCATATGTATGCTTGTTTTGGGAAGTGAGACCTCGAACTGGGATTCAAAGTATATGGCACATGCGTGACCAGGTGTTGCTCAAAGTGCATACGAATTGCAAAGTAGAAAAATTGGTGAAACGTTACACTTTCATTGCACTTGCAGCGAAAAATAGCAAATGCATCGACTTTACATGATACGGAAATAATTTGCAAAAGTAAACTTCCCTTGCACATTTCACATTCAGAGTATATTTTCTTCAAACTTTTATTAAATCAAAGTTTATGCCACAATTCTACTTTTTGTATCTCAGTTTTTGCGAATATATACAGTAATGACTATTGCAACATTTTGATATCCTGCAGCAAACGATAAGTTACAATACTTTTGGCCGCAATTGTACATGCCAAGCTGCAGGAAGTCTGTATGCAGGCTGCAGAGCTGCTCAGGGAATAAAATTTTTGTATGGGAAGTGCTCAACAATTCATTAATATGATAAGCCTCAGATAAAACAATACACAAGACACTTTCTAATCGGGCTATTAAATTCCTTGCACACATTGATGCTGGTTTAGTGAAAGTGCCAGATTATAGAAAGTGTACTTCAATTTAATATATTGTAAATGTAGCGCATGTATTAAACAAACAAACATAACAAATAAACAAAAGCTTCCCTAAAGTATTTCAAATTTATGGACTAGTTCTAACGAGACATGCTTTTGTTTTGGAGTCATAATTGAAAGCAACCATGCCTGTGATTTTATAATAAATCTAAATTCAGGGTGAGGCAGAATAACAGGCGATTCTGAAATGACTGTGAAAAATAGTATTAAAGATTTCCCAAATTTATTGTTACTACATTAAAGTTTGGGTAGTATTTAATGTTTGTTTTTTCAGCCATTTCAAGATCGCCTGTTATTCTACCCCACCCTGTATAACCTTATCTTATGGGTCATAATGTGCCTTCAGAAGAAACTTGATTAAGAATTTACTGAATATAGAAATTATACCCAGTTTCAAAGCATTTGGCTTTGTTGTTCATTGTCATATATATTACGAAATGGATGTGGAAATCAATTTTATTTTATAATGACTTGACTAACTTATTTTGTTAGACAAGTATACATACTATCTCAGAATCTTTCTCAATCAATTAGCCAATTAGAATCGTTAGAGGTGTGATATTACATTGCACTGCATTTTGAATTCAACAGTGTCATCTTTAGAGTTCCTTAATTGAATTGTCAAACTTTGAGTTGTTGCTATCATTTATATGTCTAGCCTATTGAAACTGCACAGTAATAATATGATATTTGGTTATCATAATATGCATAGCCAGCTTCTGGTGAAGCCGTTTTTCCCCCATAAAAAGAGATTGGCAGACATTTTGTATAGAATTTAATTTCCTCTCAATAATATCTGTTACAGCCTTTGATGTGGAAGATGGAGTTTTCTCCTGATTGTCAATGCTTCTTTTTACAAAGTTCATTGCACTGTATTGCATTGAAAGTGAATTGGCAATTTGGTATGATAATTACATTTTCATAAATGTACTTGCATGATAATAAGAATTGTGCTGTTATGAAGATTAGATACTACACATAACTTTGTGAATGAATTTGAAAAGTTTATTGTTACTCTTCTGCTGTTTCAAAATATATTTTTTATTATTCCATATGATAAACTTATGATTACTATGCAAGGGTTACATACAGTAACATAGAAGGTACATTGGGGAAGCCAGATGTAGGTGGCAGCACCGAGAATGTGTGTTGTTTATTAAAAACATAAATATGTAATATGGAAGGGAGAATGGACATTGTAACAGCAGAGAATTTACACTAATAATAACTCACTGTTGCTTCTAGTGATGTGGCAGTACATTATTCACCAATCCTGATACTGTAATGTCCTTTGGGTGATGAGATATGGATGAACATAAAAATGTTAAATCTACGTATATAAGATGCGGCAACCCCTGCTCTTGTATAAATAACGCCTGTAATGCTACCTCCATTGGCTCTGTTTCTTTATAGTGCAAATGTGTGATACCAACAACATATATTATTTAATTATTGATAATAATTTCACCTTAATGAGTGACATATTACCCCCAAATATTCCTCGAAGTATTTGAAAACTATGTATTATTATAATCCTGATGCTAACGGGTCATGTACACATACCGAGCGCACTATAGTGTTTTGAACCTGGGGGCCCCATCCTCACTATCATTCCGTAACCTCACAAGCAAGCGTGCTGACCCGTAGTCCGTAGACCCATACGGGTTGCAGCGCAAGCATTTTTAATGCACAATTTTCAGGGCCCACAGGGAACCCCTATGAAGATATTCTAGTTAATTAGAAGATGGGGAAACTGGAGACCCGGGGGGAAACCCATCGCAAACTAGCAGGATAACTAGAAAACTCATTTGCACATGTTGGACTCGGGATCGAACCCATGACCATAGAGGTGCAAGGCGATTAATTCTAACCACTGCACCACCAGTGGTTAGAGCACTTGCTGGTCCATACATTGTGTGACCCCTACGTACTGCCATCTACCGGCCTGTTTAGCATCTGGCAATCACCACGGCAAGACCAGTCTCAAAGTCTTTATTATAGTAGCCTTGGCTCGGTTATAAATATGAACTCGAAGCGAGTTAAAGGAGTGAGTTTTGTTTGACCCTGGGCCAAATCGTGATACTAGGTAGCACCGGTTTTCAATGTTATAGTAATCATAGGTCAGGTTGAGTGTACGTTATTAACTCTTACAATTTGGAGGGGGAAATTATTTGAATTTCTCGGTTCAGGGCCAAAATGCGAAAACCACATAATATATCCTTTAAGAGGTGTTTGACTTAAACCTCCATCTTCTGGGAACCCTGTTGCTGACCGTTAAGCGGGGTGTGGAGTGTAGAAGCCTGCACGGCCAGCTGACGTAATTACTGCCTGATCCCTCAGCTTCTTTAGCTTCTTTAGGTGCCGGATGTGGAAGAAACGACTTGTGCTTCCGGTATCGACTTAATTCGAGCCTCTCGCCCACGTGACATCTTGAGAATGATCCGTTGGTCGTTATAGGAGACTGATAAGACGGTTTTTAAGATGGAGCAGCTTTCTGCCTCCATGCTGCTTTTCTGCCAGAGATTAAGGGAACATTTTAATTAACCGAAGCCTGGTTGGTGGTGCTGGTGGTGGTGCTTGTGCTCCAACTGCGACTGCCAAGCAAAAAGTGGATATATTGTGTGTGCAGTTCTCTCGATTTCATTGCGTACTTGAAGCTCTGCTTGGGTGTCATGAGTAAAAGCTAGACGATACCTTTTGTGTCCTTACGTTGGGGCTCTTGCAAAAGGGGATTGTGGGAATGGAGAAAAGATGTAACGAGCTTAGGTCGTGTTGTGGAGATAAAGTTGCAACTGATGCCAATGGTAGAGGAAAGGAGAGGAGAGAGGAAAGGAACTGGGGATGGGATTTCTTTCGCGTCGTAAAATGTTCCCCCGGAAATGAAGAAAATAACTCGTTTGCCGGAATTTCTCAGTTTCTCTACTCCAAGAAACAACTTCTTTCGGAAACAAGATGAGATTTCGCTCCATGTCTTTATGTCCGATCGCAACGGAAAGAATTTCCTTGATTGCATTCTACCTGCTCCAAAACTAGTCCCCACCCGCCACCCTCACCGAAATAGTAATGAAAACTTGCGACGAAATTTCGTATATCGTATTTCACTTTAAACTTTTCTACAATGGAACTCATAATGTGTTTGTGTGTGTAGGTACTCTACGCAACCTGCACTTTGTCGTTGCGCCAGTTTCCAATGTCCTTGTATCAAATTTAGTTTCCAACTTCAGCACAAGAAAACGTTTTCAATTATACTAGCAGAATTGCTCATGTTACAACCAAAGGGTTTCACAAAATTAAAACCTGTCATTGTGCACAAAAATTACTGCGAGACTGTTCAGAAAATTTCTGCAAGCGATTTTCCAAGACGATGTTGCATGCAGGAAATGTTAGGTTTTGTCTGCTTAAGGAACAAAAAATCCCTTGGCAGAAACATACCCCAATGTTCATGTTATTACATAGGAACCTGATGTTAAACTTTGTGTCCATTGGAATTGATGCATAATTTTTCAAAACTTTTGCTATTGCAAGAAACCATTATAGCAGCATGTTTTAGAGTAGGCCTACTACACTGTAAGACCCACTGTAAGACCCACACAATAGTATAGGTACTAACAAGGACTAAGCACTCTCGTTTAATTCATAGCAAGAAGGATCAAGCATCACGTGATTGGCTGCTACAATTGACTGAATTACCTTAGGAGGGAATATATGGGTGACCACCAAATTATTACAAAACATCGTTGCGTGTTATTCTAAGTTTAAAGAAACCATAAGTGTGGCCTCCAGTCCGCAAACATTGTGATTTTGTCTTGTCATACCATAGAACACATTGTCCCTTCTGCACCAATGCCATTTTCAGTTACAGCGATTGCAGCGCCTCCTATTCAACTTAGTCTGTACTGTGAATAATGGGAAAAACTTAAAGGGTAACTCTTTAATTTGTCCCAAACCTTGCAGTTATCACGCAGTAGTTTTTTCGTCATATTTTTTTTTTAAATGTTGGAATGACTTTGTGGCCACCCTGTAGTATTAAAATAATTGAATTTCATAAAACTAATGCTGAATAATCACATGTTCATTGGATAGATTATTTGGAGAAAGATAACAGCGCAGTGGGAATTCTGGGTGATGACGTCAACACAGTTGCCCTTGTCTGGCTTTGTAGGCAGCCATTTTCACCTTAACTATCCAACTCCTTGATTAGAGCTATATGGATGGGATATTTTCCAAATTCCATATCCGGCAACTCCATTGAGTAATAATTCAGATGGTCCCACTTTTCACAAATGCCAGTTACATATAATACAGCAATTTACTGTCTCAACACAGATGTGGTATCATTACAGAAGTGCACCACTGTTCCAAAACCTGCTAAACAATGGGTTGTACCAAACCCTTTCTGAATTTTTGAATGCACCAAACAATTTACTGAGTAACTTGTATTTGATTTTACTTTAATGGCAAAAGCTCGTTGATTAATTCGTCATTAACTTTCCATTCACATCGCTTCAGTTGGGATCTCCAAATTCAGGAGAATTGCCAATTCAGGAAAATTGCCAATTAATGCGTTAACAAGGACCAATCTATTTCCAGTCGTTGCACGTCGCTCAATCTGTCACAGTCCCACTTAAGCCAAAGTGGAAGCTTTCAAGCAATGCAGGGAATTATTAAAACATGCTTTAATTATGAAATTCTATTGTTTCCTAACTTATTTTCGTTTTTAATAAATTATTTTTAAATGAACCTATTTTAACATTTTTTCTTTGATTTCTGGATATCATATTTCTGCACTGCCTTGAAAAGACTAATGATTTTACTTTGATTATGCCTCATTGATTTTCTAGGAATTTGTGCCAACAAAATAAATTACACAAATAGTTTCATCTGATATAACGAAATATTTCATTTATTTCACTAGATTGTATTTAATCTTTTGCAATTGATGATGACTATGTGTAGCAACCGAAGCATGTTGGAATTTTTTATTCAAGGTAGCACTTTAAAATATTGTGCGTTACAGTAAGATATATTAATTTAGAACCGTGTCTCCAAACATAAACTTGGCCTCCATCTTCGAGGTAATAGATGTTTCAATTTGTGAAGCAAACGTCGGAATGGATCTCATCCAATTGCAAACTTGTAGGTTGCTGGGTAACTAACAGTTCAAGCTAATGTGTACGTTTGTCCGAGGTACGTGTAAATTTTAATTACATTTTCATGTGAACAAGTTTGTGCACTGCAGGAAAGCATCTTGGTAAATCTGTCTCGAGCATTTGCGGTAAGGATCAGTCATTTCATTTGATGCTTCCCTGCAGCGCATACTATTGTTCACATGAAAATGCAATTAAAATTCACACATACCTTAGAAAAACGTGATCATTATCTTAAACTGTTTGTTACCCAGCAACCTACAAGTTTGAAATTGGGTGTGATCCATTCCAATGTTTACTTTCCAAATTGGAACATCTATTACATAGAAGATGAAAGTCAATGTCACATTTGGTGGTGGGACATTTGAATCACTCCCACGGTATTTGTGGAGCGAAGTGAACATCGTTTCCACGTTTCCAAAAAACCTCTTATTGTTCCATAGTTAGTCCATAATGCAAGTAATTCTGTTACACCTACTGTATGTAAAATATATTTAATGGTGCTGTGCATCATTTTGGCTAATGGATCGGCTCACATTGAAATTGTAGACACCTAATTTTGATTTATGAAAGAGTATATTTACTAAGGCATCACTTCAATCATATGATTATCATGTGGTAGAAACCGAAAGAATTTATCACGAAAGAAAAGTTATTCAGCTCTATGGCACGCGTAATAATTTGCAAATAGAAATAATCAATCAAAAATGTTTCATTTACCCGGGTTGATGGCTCTTGTGCATGGTTGGTATTCGCAGGAATTGATAATATTGCATGAAGATTGGGTTTGAATGAGAAACAATTTAATGGTTTGCTCGTTTCGGGTGGATGGGCGTGGTCTGTTTCTGCGAAACCCGTGTGAAAGTGTGCAGGTTCATGAATTTTGTTTATTTATTGGCAAAGTTGTGTGCATAGGATAGCTATATAGGGTCTATGTGTGTGTGTCACGTCGTCATATATGAAAAGGGACTGGTAATTTGCAGGCTAGGGGGATATATAATCGATATAATATTGATTGATTGATTGTTTTCTCGCTAGCCGGATGCCGTAAATAAAGATAACTTAAGTGTCGTTTTCGCAAGTTGACTACGAACCGGTGAATAATTACCCTTCATTTATTATATCAAACATACCATGTACATACATGCACACTGCATCCAACTATTTTTATGCTATAAACTTTTCAAACTAATGATTCTTTATTACCCCAACCCGGGTTTTGTTTGTTCTACTTAATTCAACTCTGCCTGGGAAACTTTAAAGAAAGAATTATGTCCCTTCCCAAAGTAAATGAAGCATTTCTGCGAAAAGTATCCTGAAAAAATATGCACTAAGCTATAGATCTTCCCAGCCAAAGTTTCAACATACCGTAAATGCTCGATTATTAGCCCGGGCCAATATTCAAGGCCTGGCCACTATTTGAGGCCGGCTTCTATTATCAAATTGTGGCATGTGGTCAGAATGAGAATGTTAAAGTGGGAGATACATTAGAGACTGGTCTATATTTTACGTTTTAAGTATGAACCCGGCTTATATTTGGAACAGGCTAATACTCGAACCAGGCTTTTGTTCGAGCATTTACGGTACCTATTACTAATAGATGGATCACTGATTACAGTCAACCCTCACTATAAGAGCCGTGTTTGGTTGTCTTGTCAGAATTTGCCTATTATAGACTAGTGAATATCTTTCATATGCATATAACATCATGTAAGGGTGGCGCCCAGGAACGGGCGATTTTGAATTGAAAATTACATACTTAAATGTTTTGTTAAAAAATTAAAATACACAAAATACTCGTAAAAGTATGCCATTTTAAGCTGTGAAGGTAATGTCCGTCAAATGCCCTCCTTCTTTGTTTATTCACTCCTCCATTCTTGAAACCGTATTACCTTGATATTGCTAGCTGCCCAATGCAGTTTCTCAATCAGATCTCACAATGTGTGATTATTTCTTGTGGGGGTGACTTGAAATCTAGAGTTTACACTGAACGAATCCACACAGCTGAGGAACTGAAGGTGAAAATTTGTGAAGAAGTTGAAGCGGTCCCTGTTAAGATACTGCATCGGGCAGCTAGAAATAATACATGGTTTCAAGAATGGAGGAGTGAATAGCCAAAGGAGAAAAACATTTGACGGACATTACCTTCACAGCTTAAAGGTACAGTTTACCCAAGAAAGATATTTGTATATGTTGTGCGCAAAAACAAACTATAGAAAGTTTGTATAAGAAGTTTTTC
>JAQFZQ010002435.1:0-13922 GCA_034696005.1 Glomeris marginata | reverse complement strand
GATCCTTTAGGCTGAACAGCGTCAACCTCCATAGCTTCTGGTTCTGGAGCACGTTGAACCCTAAGGCCACCACTTCCAGGTGATTTATTCTCGAAGAAACCAGAAGAACGGGTCATGGAGGGTTGAACACGTTGCTTGTGAATTCTGGAAACCTGCTGAAGTGTTAATTCAGCTTGTAGTATTTGCTGCTGGAGAATGTGGAGATCGTAGGTGTGAGGACAAAAGGCCACCCTTTCAGCCAAGGCTTGATTGAGTCCTCTTCGGAGGGCATTAACCAGGGCATCATTGGACTACGTTGAACGCGCCGATAGGTGAAGGAAGTGTGATATGTAGGCACTGGCCGAATCTTTGTATTTAAAAATAATTCGCAAAATAGTTTAATGCTTGGTAATTTATTATAGTAGTACCTCAATGTGGCTGCAACAATCCCTCCAATATAAAACCCACCCAACCCAGGGATGTTTCTCAGGATACTCATTACATAATATGGAGCTATTTGACCACGTGATGTAATTTCTCCTGATAGATAAGGGTCACAATCAAAGTATTTGGCATATATGATAAGCCCAAGTATTCCACTTAAAGATGTCCATGTCAAAATTCCAATACAGCTTATGTAAACAGATCTAAAGTTTTAAAAAATGGTTAATGGTATAATCACTGTCTGTTCCATTGTAGACACATGCATACTATACTTGAATTTCAAATGAATTGGATTATTTCTATATAAGCATGTACATTTTCAGCCACAGCAAGAATTATTATAGACATGCACTTAAAGGTGAACTGACAGTGAAAATTTCTTAGAACCGATTTCTCTGAAAAATTTTCTATGCATGAACAACATGTATTTGCATATGTCTAATTTTTTTCTAATTTCTCCACTGATTCGTTTTTTTTTTTAAATAAAAATTCGCAATTTTACCCTACAATAAGTTCTCAAAAGTCCCTGCACTGTCAAAATTTACATGCAGGACAGTGTGCTAAATGCATACTGGTTAAACAGGTGGCTTCCCAACTGCATATCCAACTGGATATGCTAGAACAAACTAAAATTTCCCCCCTCCTAGCCTCTCTGTACAGGCCCAAAACACAAACTTTAATATATTAAAACACTTTTAATAAATTTTAAAAAAGAAAAGAAATGAACTCATAGTTTTAATTTTAATCATTCTTTCTATACAGTCTATCAGGGGGTGTTACAAAACCGTGTCAGTTCACCTTTAATGCTCATATAGCCCTTCATTTACATTTGTGCAGACTTCATTGTTTTCGAAGCCAATTGTCTTTGAACCATTGCTTGGTCAGTCATCATAATGAGACGAACTGCAATATTTCCAAAATAGTTTGCCCAAATAGTGTATCTTACAGTTGGTCCTGGAGTGAAACTTACAAATGTCAATAATAAATGCTCTGTATCATATATATAGTACTGCAGCAACATATATTAAAAAATGATGGACTATATACGAACTAAGCAAACGTTGATCTGTTTCAATGTGACAGTCGTTCCCAAAGAGTATTGAATCCTCCAATATCAATTAACCCTTAGGAGAGGATGAGCAATACTGTTGCTAACATAATTAATCCTTGAAACACATCTGTCCATACCACTGTCTTAAAACCTCCTTACAATACAACCTATTAATTACAAAATTGTAAATCAAATTAATCACTATATACTGTATATTCCATTATCTACTTACTAATGCAGTATATAATATGCATATAATTGCCATTGGGGTCATTGATTCCAAAACTCCAATTCCTGTCACTAAAACATAAATTTGCAAAATTCATAATTGCATTGCATAGACTTACAATTTACAAAAGCCAATATGTAAAATAAAGCATTTTAAAATAAAATTAAAATATAAAATATAAATACCCTGATTCAATGCAAGTGCTGGTAAATGCAATACAACTGCGTTATTCATAACCTGTAAATGAAGGAATAATTAATGAATATCATAGCTTTGATAAATTAGTAGATGCAATAGTAGATATTACAGTTGAAATAAAGTAGCACTGTGCGGCTATTATTCGAAGAATCCGGTTAAATCTCATCTCCATGTACTTTATATGAAACAGAATCATAAAATTATTATGTGAAATATTGTTTTCATTATAACAATAGTAATATGCAATGTTAGCAATATACCTCCATTACGCTGGTGATATTAAGTTTATAGTACACAGGGAAATATATATGTGCTGTTAATATGCAGAAAAAGAAATGTGCACCAAGCCGAAATGCACACCTGAAAGCCCAGCAACATATGTTTCTGCTGGAATAGCAATTAGGCCCACTCCTGAAACCAATGTTGCAAATGAAGACATTGCTATTGCGAACAAGCCTGATGATCTGTGGCCAGATAGGAAATATTCCAATTTGGTATTTTTGACTCGGTCTTTATAAATTCGAAAACCAGCAATCACAGCAGTTATGAGGATGGTAAATGTGCACACCACATAATCCCAAAACCAAGACGTACTGCCATCTTGTATTCTACAATTCTACAATCTATACAGTATGAAATGTTGCAGAGATAGCTAGAGAGAAGTTTAGAAATGCAAATATATTGCATTAGAGCGGGCTATTTAAAGCTGTAATTGCTCCAGGACAAACTTCAAAAGTTGCATTATAACCTTGCCAACTTTTTGGAAATTTGAGAACTTTAATAACAGTAGCGAATCTAGGGAAAGTTGTCAGGCGTTTTTAGCTAAATTGGAGACCTATATTATATCAAGGTTCGAAAAAGTAGGCCTACTACTACTATAGTGTCAAGCGATTGGAGGAAAATTTGAGTAAAAATGACTTCTGTGCATCAGCTTACGCTTTCCTTTATTCTCATATAAAAATTGTGTATTTGGTTTTTGGTTTGGTCGATCAAGCAGGCTTGTGTACCTTGTCCCCTTAGAATTTTGCAATAAATGGATTAGGGCCTGAAAAGTTAATTAACGCAGACATATCTTCCAAAATATTTGTTACATATTCCACAAAACTCTCCAAACTTTCGAATCAAATTAATTGCAGATAATTTACATTGATGGAGAGGAAAATTTGCTCGCCAATGCCACTTTTTAGAGTTAAAGGAGAAGAGTACTTTTTTCAGTTTGTTAGGGAGAGTAGGACAAGGGGACACTGTTTCAAATTACAGAACCAGAGACCCCGACTGTTGATGCGGCAACATTTCTTCTCTCAGTGGATTGTGTACGAGTGGAATGGGTTGCCAAGTGAGGTTGTGAAGGCGTTTACTGTGGCAAGTTTTTAAGCTAAGTTGTAACAACCAATTGAAAGCCGACGTGGGCCTGGATAGCTCAGTCGGTAGAGCATTATTAGGCTTTTAACCTAAGGGTCTGGGGTTCGAGTCCCCATTCGGGCGTTCATATTTAAGATTGCATGTTTCCTTTGAATTTTTTCTGCAACTCCGGTTTAAGTTTAGTCCAATTGGTATTTAAGCTGCATGTTCTTATAAAAATAGTGAATATCAACATTGTAATATTTCAAAACCTACATGTTCTTCACACAAACTTCCCTTCGCTGTCCCCTGTGTAGTTCACATATACTCCAGACATCAAAGGCAAGACAAATTAACCCTAAATCAGTCTAAATTATTGCTTATGATCATATACAGGGTCTTAATGAATACATATTGCAAATTCATAAGACTTGTAGAAGGGCTATATGGTAGATGAAATATTGATAAGTAACCCAAGTCCGGAAATGTCATCTAACCTTGCTACTGGCAACAGAAGTGCAAGAATCCCTTCGAATGGAGACTGCCCTGTGCTTTACTGGGAAACCTACCGTTTGAGTTATGCAACATGCTTTGAGATGACATTTGTTCATATTACCAGAAGAAATAAAGGAAAAATACATAATCTGTGTTTCAAAGGCAATTCCTGCATGTGAATTGTATTGTTACCCGTAAGTACACAAGTTGCTAATAGGCATGAAAATTACAGTAGTTGCTCGAATGTGTGTCCACCGACATTGCATACATGGCATCTGCTAAGCATGTTATTGTTCACTCTGTCCACAATTCCTCTCGTGTTGTGGATCAGTACTGCTGCTGCATGTATCCGAGCCACTAGATTTCCCTTCGACAGAAATAAATCTAGTGGATTAAAATCCAATTATCGCAGAGGCCATGCCACTGGGATACCTCAGCCAATCCATTTGGCTCCAAACGTTTGGTTGAGGTATGCACGGATATTACTGTTAGTTGTCATTTCTGGACATGGGTTGATTAGCAAAATTTCACCATACCATAGCCCTTCTACAACTTTTATGAGTTTGTAAAATGTATTCATTAGTTTACCATAGTATCTAGCCCGGGTAAGATATTGTATGAATGAATCATACTGTATGAATCTTCAAAACACATAATTAATATAAATAGTAAGACATAACAACGAAAGTAAACTTTATAAAATGTTATGTTGGAACCGTAAAACGGGGTCGCTTTGGACAAAGGGGTGAGTTTGGATAAAACCAGGAAAAAGGTTTGCAGGTTAGCCACAGCTTTATAGTGCTAGATGGCGCCACTTGCTAGGGCTTGTTTGAAAGAATCGGTCCCAGACACTGTTAATTGATCATTATCACTTGTCATTAGTCACTCCTGGTGTCATGGCGACACATATAGAGGACACATGTTTCATTACACAAAAAGTAGGTGGTCAAACTTTGTTTTGTACAGTCCATTGCACTTCCTAAAGGGAAATTTCAGAACAGTAGTTAAAAAGTTAGTTGTTGTAGGCAACTTATCCTGTATAGATCACAATTTTTAAAAAACAATTCGAACTTATATCGATGTGTCCAATTTAACCCGGCTGATGGGTGGAACTTTGGGGTGGCATTGGACAATTTTTAATACACAATATTAAATTTTTTTCTTAATTTCTAGGCTCATTAATAATGCCCAGGCAATACAAGAGGCAAATAGGTGCCAGAAGCTACCGAGATTATCCAGTTGAAAGCTTAAACAATGCAGTGAAGGCAGTGAAAACTCAAAAAATGTCAATGTGCCTTGTAAAAGTGTCTTATAAAACCTGTGATTTTCTGTTTTAATGGAAATTGTGCCTGTGATAACGCTAATATTTAATCTTATATAAATCCTATTTCCACAAACAAAATTATATTGAAATCTGTTTTTAATTGATGCAATAATACTGTGATAATTAGTGCATTGTGCCAGGATATATCCTGGTATATAATAGCTTAGTGATTAATGCATAATTTTTGTTTAATTGAAAAATTTATAACATATAATTTGTGAAAATTAACATATATATGTGTTTGCCACGTTTCGGAGTTTTTTTAAAAATATTTTTTGTGTCCAAAGTCATTGTATAAGTGTTTGACATTGGTTCCCCACATAAAAAGTTGGCATTCCAAAGACACCCCAATTGTGTACCACTTTGGACAGTATTTTGTTTTTTAAAAATAAAATTGATGTAGGTGGATTTCTTTAATTGTCTATACTGGATATTGTTCACTAGACCTCAAATAAGTTTTTAACTCATATTCAACATTGATTTTAACCCGTTAGTTTCGAAGTTATAAAGCATTCAATGAGGAATTGTACTTAAAATTGTCCAAAGCGACCCCGTTTTACGTATACTATAATGTGTACCTATATTTGTTCTTAACAGCATTCACCAATTATCGAGGTGGAAATAACTGTTATTTCAGTTAGATTGAACTAAAAACTGGCCGACCAATAGAAAAGCATTCGTAGGTTCGCTAATCTAATATTCGTGTGCAAGGTATAGTGGTAGACGTTGCCAGCAATTCACTGCAAATCGTATTCTGCCAATGTGAATCATCATTATTCCAGTAGAATGGGGGTAGCCATTACCTCTGCGATCGAACCTGTCATCTTATTGTATTGTCATCAATAATGGCTGAAATTTATGATGCTAGGAAGATTTGTATATGTAGCCATTCTGGAACTGCAGCAGTGTTACAATTTAATTTACGTGCACGTGTATACCGTTTCTTGTATACGACTGCTAGTATGCGACATTCTCATGCAAATTATTATATATCATGTGCAAACGTTTTGTAATATTCGTTGAATCTCGAGCTGCATATACGCTATGGGACCATACGGAAAAGTCTTTCTGGCCAGATCTGATCATTAAAACCAGATCTGTTACCAGATCTTAATGATTCAGATCTGGAGCAACATTTGCTATTTAGCTGGTAAGTTATTCAATCTGGAACTTTCACATTGAAATTATTTTCAGATGTGGTGAAAGTGTTGCCAGTTTGATGTCATGAGTCAGATCAGCAGACCTGACTGAAATTTTGCACAAATCAATTTCAATCATAGCAAGCATATGTATATGTTAGTTAAATTAAAAAAGTGTAATCGCAAAAAATGACAATCCTGATATATGTACTTAGTTCAAATTCTGGGGACTAGTGATATTTTATGGATGACCACATTTCTGATTTCTAACCAAATATTTCCAATTATGAATTTAAGCACAGATTGGTATAGCAAATACCTAGCTAGATCAATAAATATTCATTTAGATCAACATGGATATACATGCATAAACGTATGTATATGTATGGTAAAACCATGCACTTGTGATATATTTTTTAAGGAAACCGAAGAAACAATTAAAAACAAGAATGGCCACTGGCCATTACAGCAAACATCAATTTTGTATATGTTGAATGTGTGGATAATTCACAAGCACCTATAGCCACGCCTAGGTTTTCAGATTTTCAAATGCCCTCATCGTGTGGTCAAAATTCCTCAAATTGCACATGAGCAGATGATCCCCAATCAGTATATAGTACATCATCATTCATGTTTTCATGCTTCTCTTTTGATATTTGAGTTATTTCAAAAAATATCAGCCATGCAATGCTATATCACTGTGTAACGGTATATCACTTCATATTCACTTAATATCATTATACCTTTAGAAATTCAAGTGTTACAAAACAGCAATAGTTGTGATTATATAAACAGGATTTATACACAATGGTTATAGATTCCTACATACAATTATAAATTCCTATGATCCAGGAAAGTCTATCCTCCATAGCCATTGTGCATTCAGTCATGCATGAAGTCATAAATCAGAGTAGGACACGCAGACAATGGATCTTCCATGGCTTATAGGGCCAAATGTTTCTTTCTGCAATGAGGCAATGGAGGCAATGTCCTTTTGGTGGGCGAGTGAGCGAACGAAATGGCTAGTGTTGAGTCTGGAGCTGTCTGGGGAAACGCGTAACTGGTCTACGAATAAGAGATATACCTCAAGAGGGTATGGCTAGCTAGCTAGCTCAAGCACCAGGACAGCTGTCATGTGGTATCATTAATTACAGTTAGAGAGACTGATGTCATACAAAGGCTTGTGTAATATAGAAACTCCAAGACTCGTACAAAAGGCTATAGATCGTCAGCACCTAAAATTCAAATACCTGAAAATGTACTTTACCAAAGTTATACACTCTTGAATTTACATCGCATTATAGGTTTGAAATCTAAAAGTGCATATAAAGGTATTCCATTCTATCTTCAGTTGAGATTGTCAAAAGACTGCTTTTCGCATATAATACTAGTTTGCAAGAGAGTTAATGGATTGCAAACAGAAGAAAGTCAATCGATAAAGTCTTGAATTATCTATAGTCGAAATGTGCAGATACTAGAGCGCAGAAAACCTTCAGGCTATTCAACCACATCCTCCCACAAAGGTCCAATATTTCACTCGGAAATACACGTACTTGTGGCGATCGATGTTTAATTTTTTGTACGAGTGAAGCCGGTTGTCTTCCATTACATATCGACCCAATTGTATTTTCACTGAATATAATATTCCATCGATTTAAATGTATACTATGCACAATATCGACCCAGTATTCGTTTTCCACCGAATTTAATGAATATAAGTTGACTCTCACTATAGTAACTATCATAAATAATTTCTTGAGTTCCACTTAAAAACACTCGAACGAAACACCACAGAAAATACAACCAACTATATAGGAGTGGTTCATTAATACTTATTTGATTTCAATACATTCTTTTTCGAATCTACTCCTAGCAGAATTGTTTTTTCAGGTCACTTTCTAAACATGTACTTCCAAGTCTTTTTTGAATATAAGTATTTAGATACATCAAAGACAAATTTCCTAATTTGATGTGCTAAGTGAGCTGAGGAAGCATGTACAAAAAACGTCATCAAAACTCTTTTTTTTTAAACTCTCTCATTTCTGCATGACATCAACAGTCACGTCTTGTTAAACTCTATCCATACACCTCCTCTTCCAATAATTATATCACAATCACAAAATTTTACGTTGCAATGGTTATTTATTCGTATTTACTGTACATTTCCTGAAGTTTCCCATGAGATGCTGAAAATGGCTGCATTGGGACAGAGTATAGGGTAGAGATATGAAAAAAAAAAATATGCCGAAAGTTTTGTGCATGAGAAACTAATTAGTTATTCCAAATTAGCGTAATTCTCTTGAAATTAGTGCTAGTGATGCCATATTTTTGAACCTCACACCCTCATTGGCAATTAAGGTTTCTCACAAGCAGGAATTTAAGATATGTAGATAAGATTTTAATGAGTGCTGCAGAAGCACAAAGTAACAGTGCAACTGATAAAAGGCACATCATGCTGACTTACTTTGCTATTGGAAGATCTATAGTTGTGCCATAAACTCACAGCTGGCAGAAACCATAGGAAGTACTGTATGACAAGAAAATGTCGTTATGGAATTGTTACAGTTAAAAAAGCAAAATCCCTTACATGGAAACGGAAAATTACAGAAACATTGGAACTGGGTGTAGAAAAATGATACCATGTGCTCTGGACTGCTGGGATCAAAATTCGAAATTTTTATTGTAACTGAAAGCAGTTTGTTTGCTGAATGGCTTGAGTGTCGGCAGGCTACAACGGTAAATAAAGTGTGGTGTAGGTCCCTTGCAGGCTTTGGGCTGAAGTTTTGCCCATGGGGTTGGCCATTTGGTCAGAATTAATGGGATCCTCTTTGCTGATAGCTTGATATTTTGAACACACTTTGCTGACCACAGATCAAAAACATGACAACAATTTGTAAACATAGATTGCAATTACACCAAACACTCCTTAATCCGGCCATTACTTGCACACATAGGTGCCGGATTTGCGAACGCGCCGGATTATTGAGATTGTAATTAAATGTAATGGTATACAACATATGGAATGGGCATCAACAGCAATACACATTTGAGTTCGTGATATCAAATATCGGTATGTCCAGACCCTGTTCATCATGCATGCATTGACTGATAGACATGCTCATGTAATTCCCCGTTTGAGGTCCTCAATATTGTGTGGTTACGTTCATAGACAAGAGCTTTACTTGAACAGTTGCATTGAGATACTGTGCATGGTACCCTCGTTTCAAAGGTGATCAAGCATGTTAATTATCACTTGTATTCATTGTTTCTTATTCTTATCTTGTTTGCATATGTATTTAGTGACAATTTATTATTAAACACCTTCATTGTTTGTGACATCTGTACTGTTGTTTTCCCAGCAGTGATACGAGGGAGCATTACTGGCCAGCCAACCACTAGTCAAAGCCTAACATTTCGCATGTCAATAACTCTGGACAGCTATATCAGATATAATTTCTGTTGACGGCTTTGGTATTGGATAGATAGTCCATTTCTTAAATTTACAGTACGCTTCTATCTTGCATATTAAGGAGTCCAGATTTTCGAAAATCATAATGGAACATTCGAAAGTCATCAAAACACACATGATCAGATTCTCCCCTAATGTGCACGTCATGTTACATTACTTTTTATATTTTATTTACGATTACATTCAGAATGATTAGCGCCGCAACACCTCGGTGAATCACCCTGTACACCGAATGGATGAAAATAAAGGGTCGTATCAAGTAACTTTCTTAATAATCAAAATATTAAAGGGTTGTTTTTTGTAGACATATATTAAGTCATAGATGTGCTTTACATTGCATTAGTTGAATTTACAGAAAGACACTTATTTCACATTCAACTGATTACTAACTTTGCGACCATTTTATATAGGGCTATAGCAATCGGCATGAGAGTTGAGCTAACTTGATAACACCCTGTTTAGAGAGTAGCATACATCATATTCTCAGTATGTGGAGTCTCAACTTTCGCATGGACTGCTACTGGTGTTCAGTTCCAATAGGAAAGTTGTTGAACGAGCCGAAATAAGTAGGGTAGGACAAGTTCCACAATTTTCCAGACATTAGTTTAGTGGCGAGCAATTTCTTAATCATGCAGTGGAAGCGCATAACCGAAAGCAATGTGTCATGATGCTGTCAAGCCACACCACTGGGTCAACACTCGCCTGATGTAGAAGTACCTTCATTTGACATAAGTATTTTCAGTTATAGTTTATAGGTTGAGTAGTACTTTGTAACAACAAAATGAATAATATTTTGATTGACAGATAAATATCATTGCACATTATGAAATACACATAAGTTTTTATTGACTTTACTGAACAATGAATGTACAATTGTGGCCAAAAGTATTGTCGCCTATCGTGTGCTGCAGGACAGCAAAATGCGACAATACTTTTGGCCGAATGTATACATAATAGGGAGGTAGAGCCATATACGTACAGTACGACGTAACATATGTATGACATCAACTGGCAAGCTGCACCTGCACTATTCTCACAATTATGCAGACGTGGAATGACGTTATACGAATGTTACGTAGCACAGGTACATATTTTGTTCTAACTCCCTAATGATGAAAGTCTCGTCATAATCAAACATCACATTGGTAAAAGGTAAACTGACACGGTTTTGTAAGGTACCCTGAAACTTCAACAAATTAAAGTAAAACGTTGAATAAAGCAAGTGTTGAAAGGAAATCTCTTTGAAAATTAGAAAAACAAAGTTACAAGCCCTTGATAATACGACGTTCGCGCATGCGCAGTGAGATTTTAGGGTCAACGAACTACGAAATCGAACACCAACTGCATGCTAAACCACCGAAAATGATTGACAGCTTGGTGACCTGAGGTCTGAAATGCGTCGTTTTCTCGTGGTCACTGCAAATAAACGGTACGGTAATAAACTTTGCAATTTGCAACGAAGATTCAAATTGCGTGTCTAAATCATCTGCTAAACGATGAGCCAAATGGGCGATGTCAAATATAACCGTGTCAGGTTACCTTTAATACCAGCACTAGTGTGCTTGCAGTTCTTGTAATAAATAGGAAACAATACATAGGTGTGTTAGTTACATGCTGTATTCAACGTGTCGTCTGTCAGATAGTACTAAGCAGAGAATTGCATGGTTGTTCACCCATTTGTGCGGAGTTGCTAATGTTTCTGCTGTAAGACAGAGAGGGTCCAAAACCCAAGAAAAATGTGATGATATAATATGGGAATGATCCCTTAGGTAAATTTCGCCAAAAAACAACACGGGATACACATGCGTCTATTTACATGTTATATTGGTGTTTAGGTTAGGTTCATTTATTTAATTGTATAATGCGACATTCCTTACATTGGCGGGAACATATACGCCTTGTTTAAAACTCATCAAAGCCAATTTAATCAGTCGCCATCACATGCAAATAGACACCGGTTTATTCTGTGTTGTTTTTGGGCGAAATTTACGTAATCGAACTTAATCGGGCCTTAAACACGATGTGAACTTTTGTGGAAGTGCTAAATTTATCACATTGGTGGTAACATATGCACTGCAATTGTAATAAACTGCAGCAGAAATAATAATACTGTGAAACTGAATTGGACATCAAAACAGGAGCATGAAACTGCACCTGACGGTTTAAACATACTCACTTCATGGCATCCAATGACTTCTGGAATACAACTCAGTGTCAAATTTCACAGGCCGTGATGGAGATGTGCATGAATACGATATAGCCTATTGTCCTTAGTAAAAGCGCTGTTAGATCAGCAGTAGACAGACCAAGTCAAAGAGGTTAGAATGGAGTTAACTGACTCTCCCCCCCCCCCCCACCATGGAAATACAGCATAAGATCTTATAAGATTTTATAGGACAAAGTACTGATAAGATGGAATTCAGATAAGAAAAATGCACAAATATCTTATGATTGCAATCTTATTTTGTTAATATCAGAATTTCTTAAAAGATTATTATATTATGAATGTTACAAAATGTATCACATCCCAAAATCGATTATATTCGTATCTATTTCCTAGCTTTTTTAAATAAAAAACAGGAAAGTTTATAATGTTGTCGTGCTGATATAAAGCAAAGGATTTACCAAATAACATCTGCATACATAGTTGTTTTTGTTAATTTAACGATTTAACTTAGCATCATCACCCAGAAAACTACAGCTTGCTACATGTAACAAACGTTGTGTGGAAGGAAAGTAACTTTAACTTTTAACTGACGTCCAGCCAATAGGTTGATAAAAGATGTCACACCATGGTGGAGTTAAATAAAACTTATAAATAATTTCATATGAAATTATATCATGTAAGATATTGTAAGGGGTGCACTTAGGTAGACGTGAGAACATTGCGTGCCATTGTGGCCCTAAGCACACTCACTTCCTTTTTTGCAATATTTGGTACACAAAATACTCCCCTAAATTTGCACAAAATATTGTGCGAATTGTACATAACTTTTCACTTATATTTTCTCTAAACTGCACGGTTGCAGAGATAGAAATTAAATGTCCTTGAAAATGACCCTGAATGTCATTCATGGCATGCCTATATGGTCGGCCCACCTGTTCTTACGATACTGTAAAACTGGTTAATTTCGCGCATTTAAATTTTTGTGGATGGGGGTAAAGGCGGGAACTCAGCATTCTTCTTCATCACATTCCAATTCTCCAGACCAAACGACCACTACGTGCCCATGCACGTGCACTTTTTGTTATCACTGCTAGTAGTCGTAGGGGAATTTGTCACATTAGACAAAATAAAGTACCTAATACATATTTGAATTGGTGCTCATTGAAAATTTCAGATTTAATTTTCACCGTTGTGTAATTTTCAAGGAAAATCCTTTTAACGTGAATTTAGTGAAAATTATGCAAATAATTTCCAGTTTTACCTTATATGGGGAATATCGATAGGGATTTCAGCTGAGTAGGCTACATAATATGAAATAAATGTAAGTTGGATTCCAGGTGGGACCGTATATACCTATAGGCCCTACATGTATTTATGCAAGTCCACTTCAATTAATTTGCTTTAAACAACATCACATTTGCAAATTAGGACTGATAATGGACCCAATTCAATTGGAAATGTAAGCTTTGTTGTCTACACCTCCATGCTTTAACGTGCAAACCAATTGTATACTTGTAGATATACTTAGCTACAGCGCTCTGGCCAGGAGACATGGGTTAATTCTAAATGCTATTTATTATGATGCTGCCGTAGCAATGGTAGAATGATGTATGAATTCTGATTGACTGTGCCATTCTAGGCGAAATTCGAACGTGTAATCTCTATTTCCAGGGGCGTAGCCAGGGTGGGGGGTCAATGGGGTCCCCGGCCCCCCCCCCCCATATCAGAAGGTCCATGAAGTAGCATTTATAATAAACATATCGCAGGAAGCTTGTGATACAAAGTGCAGTGCAGAAGCTCAACTGCAAACTGCAATCAAATAATTAAAATTTCGATTGTTAAATGGTTTCAGATAGTACAATCTTGCATACTCTGAAGTGTCACAATATTTTGGACCAAGTTCAAATGTCATTTGACACCTAGGTATAAAAGTGTTTGTACTATGTATTAGCTGGGGTGCGTTTTTTGTGTGCAGTGTTCAAAGGTAAATGTATAATAATATCTACAGTATTACTGTAAGCGCCATGAAAGATTGTGCGGAAAATGACTCACACACAGAAGAGTCGACTCATTTTAGGGGTCGGGG
>JAQFZQ010002434.1:0-13928 GCA_034696005.1 Glomeris marginata | reverse complement strand
TGCTTTCTTCATGACTTATCTTCATGTAGTTTAAGTTTCAAGGTACCTTACAAAACCTCTTCAGATTACCTTTAAGCAATGCTTCTAAAAACTTTTGTCCATTAAATTTTGGCTTTTAAACTTTTGTGCCCATATAGGTCTTTTTTTACTATACTTAGTGTTTGAATAATTAAAAGTGTGTTAGACACGTTCAAAAAGTTTGACTACATGCTAGATATCTGGTTTTTACAACCTAGTCAGCTGTTTCAACAAACTACATTTGCACTCTATATTTATTCTCTCCCTATAAGATAACATGTAACAGTGTTGGCTTTAAAACTTCAAAAGAAACTTTTGACGATAACAAAAACGATATTCAATATTGACATATTTATCACAATTATCTACAATTTTTTGATATCTTATAGTATGTAGTAGGCCACATGTAACATTTTTACATTTATATTCTAAATTAATTTTATTTCTATTGTTCCATAAATAACTTTTCGTATAAAAATCTGAATTAATCCAGTGCAAATTGAATGCAAATTATAGTGCATATCATTTTATGCATTCTGCAGAACTAATCCAGGAAATTTAGGACCATCTGACCTTGATGTCTAAACTATATAACTGCCCTTGAAATTTCATCTGACTCACTCTGTTACTATCCACACAATACATTTTTAAAATGAACATGTTGCTGGGATGCAGAACGATGAATCAATATCAAATTACATGAGAAATTAAAAAAAAAATCATGTTATGTAAGTGTGTTCTGGGCAAACAATAGAAGGTATACACTTTATGTAGGCCTAGGATTTGGTTCAATTTAGGAAGCAATCTTTGTTCCTGGTAATTTGATATACATGCCGCCAGGCTTGATGTTTGTAATAACATCTTGCACACAAGGAATACTAAAAAAATATCACTGGCTAAAAATGTAAAATGTTTGAATATAATAATGTGAAATTTATTCGTGTTATTTTTTATTTATTTTTAATGACTTCATTTTTTACTTGATAGGCGGAGAAATTACATGCGAAAAACAACAAATTTATATTTTACCATAGCCATTATAAAAATATTAAGTACGCCTACTTTCAAGGATTACGCAGCAAAAAACACATCATTTGCAATGGAAACCAGTTTGAGAATATTTTATCATGCTGGTCACCTGGCTAAGTTGACCTTGGCCTCATTTAGGGGGCTGGAACCTTTTTTTACACTTTGCATTAGTTATAATCTTGGATTAATCGAATTGCAAATATACAGGGTGATTCAGATCAGAGGAAACAATGGAAATGTGGTACATAATGAGAAATGCATCAAAAATGGTTGTATTGGCAACGCTTGTCAAGGTCAGAATGGTTATCAATAACCTTTAGCCATGCAGTTTAGGTTACAATAACCGTAATACATTATTCTAGTCCATACTGCAGTTTTTCATTTATTTCTCATTATGAACCGCATTTCCATTGTTTCCTCTGATCTGAATCACCCTGTACTAAAAAAAACTCTTCTTTATAAAAGTAAACAAACTTAAAAAGTAAAATCCAAGTATTAAACTATTTCATTACTTCTCCCAAAGCAGTCGTTATGAAAAGGTTTGACTGTACACACAATAAAGTACGAAGCGCATTTCAAACATAAGGGTCGTTTGATTATCAAAAAATAACAAATAAGAGAAAGAAATATGTATTAATTGTTCCATGCACATACCTCCCAAAGCAACTTGTAACATAAATATAATTTCTGAAGCACTTTTGGTATTTTAAAATACTGTATTTTAATAACCTATGCATAAAATTCCGCTGCCCGGGAATTCCGCATGTTCAGCACGGGCCAAATGATAAAACTTTCCTGTAGGTAGAGAACTTTTTGATTCCCTTTACAGTCATCACCTTGTACAACTCTGGCCAAAAGTATTGTCGCATTTTGCTATCCTGCAGCACACGATAAACGACAATACTTTTGGCCACAATTGTACCTAGTGACTAATAATGTCTTTCTGCATCTCAAAGATTCAAGGAAAGTGAGGTTGTTGAGAATGACATTGCTTCGGAGCGGTTGGACAGGCTGAATTAGAAGACACAGGCAGCGGAATCTCATGCAGAAGTTTAAAAAATTATTTGCTTCGAAAATTATGATATTTATGCTACAAATTGCTTTGGGATGTATGTGCATGGAACAATTAATACATATTTGTTTCTCTTATGAGATCTTTTCTTTTAATTGAACACCCCTTATTTTTGAAATGCGCCTAGTATTTTTCACTAAAGCAATTGAATGTTATCTTACTTCCTATTGGCTAACAACTTTCTGTCATTGTAAACGAAGCCACATCTATTCGATTGCTTTACAGTGAACAAGACTTTATACATTGAAAACTGCCTATGGTGGAATCTCAAGGGACTGGAAAATCTTCCACGAAAAACTGGTTTTCCAGCATGGAGTTTAAAAAAAAAAAACATTTATCTATGGTCCCGAAAAAGTCAAACCATAGACAGATTCCACAATAGACATGTTTCTCTGCGTAACCAGTTTTTTTTTTAACATGAAAGTCTATGGAGATTGGACTTTTAAATTGGGACAACTTATCCAGGTGTCGAATTATCAAGGTTTGATTGTATATATTGTACTTCAAAATTATAAGTTATACCAAGAGTGGTTATACCAAGAGTAGATGAAGGTTATACGAATACATTTTGTATAGTACTGTACATACAATGATTCACTGTGTACAGTACTTTAATTAGTTTTAACGTTTCAACAATGACATTTCTGATAATTAATAGTGTTTATTGTACTCGTACTACATACTGCATTAAATTCAGCAGTATTTTAGCAAAATGTTATTTATACCAAGAGTGTTTACATTTAAGTTTATCTCCCAGCTCTAACAAAAAGTGTTTTTCACATGGCAATATTTTTTAGTGGAAACTAGAAAAAATGGCGACTGTATTTTCCGCTCAAAACAAATGTTAAAGCAAATGGGTGAGATGAGTTATCTGACAAGAGGGCCAAGCTGCATCCCAACCTTGGCCTTGAGTAGAGAACAATTTTGTTGCCAGGCCCCCGCGATTGGCCAACAGCCCTCTTAGTCGACCAATCAGCTGCCAGGTTTATAAAGGGATAAACACAACGACTCCGGAATAAACCACCCCAATTAATATTTTTCTCCCGTTTCCGCTGAACATTTGATGGCTCTCAAAGTTGGAGTAAACAACACGATTGTCGACCAGCAATCAATGTATTCATATCAACCGCCATATCCAAAATAGTAACCACCATCTTGTTGGTTCACTATAAATAATGCAAGTTGTGTGAAATCGATGTAAAAATCGAAAAATCTATTTCCATATTCTGTTATTACACGTCACCTGGATAAATCGTCAATAATGAAACATTTTATGCTCAATTGCACGTATAGCATTTAAGCAAAGCCTCAAAATAATTTATTTCCAGCAAATTAACCAAACTATACAGGGTGTAACGCACCTCGGAGCAAAAACTTTAAGGGTTTGGAGTGGATATGGGCTAACAATCACAGTGTCTTCGTTATGTACCGCCAAGATGATTACTAAGGAAGCTATGGGCTTGCGAAGTTAGGTCAAAAATCCCCTGAAAGTAGCCAGCCACACAGACACAAAGAACCTGCAGGGAAGCGCGATTTCGGGCGACATCTAGGTAGATGCCAGGTGCAGCTTCCCTGCAGGTTCTGTGTGTCTGCCTACTTTAAGGGATTTTTGACCTAACTTCGCAAGCCCATAGCTTCCTTAGTAATCATCTTGGCGGTACATAACGAAGACAATGTGATTGTTAGCCCATCCACTCCAAACCCTTAAACTTTTTGCTCCGAGGTGCGTTACACCCTGTATATCAAAAGCTGATCCAAAAAAGTGCATTTTGGTACCTCAAAAGGGGGGTGCAGGAGGGCATCATGTGTCAAACTTGAGTTTTGATTTCATGGTAGCCGAATTAGGTACTCTTAATTAGGCATCAATGAATTTCACACACAGAGATAGATATTTGTCAAAAGAATATTCCAAAATGATTTCATGGAAATATTTGTGTAACGCTTTGTGGACTTCTATCCCTAAGCATAAAATTTTGACCTAATCGTATTTTCATGCTTTGGGAAAGCCGTTCACAAAAGTTAGACATATTTCCGTTAAGTTTATTTTTAATAGGTATTCTTTTGACAAGTATCTATCATTGTGCGTGAAATTTATTGATGCCTAATAGTACTTTGGCTACAATTAAAACAAAACTATTTTGATACATGACACCCTCATGCACTCTCTCCACCTTAATGACATGAAAATGCATGTTTTTTGCAGTTGAATAAGATACATTACTATTTGAAATTGCTCATAACTTTAACAGCTTTATCAGAACTGTTCCTTTTCCTATCAGTCCATGATAGTTAAGTGGTGGGATTCTCAGAGCAAACTGGGTCATATATTGGGAGTTTCCATGTAGATGGGGCACACTGTTATAATGTGTAACCGGGCTAGCTATCTAGTCTCATTTTCTCCCACTTTCAGCACATTTGTCCACTTATAGTGACACAATGGGGGCACAATTGTCGCTTGCAGTGAGGACAATGCTGGCCAAATAATCTTTGCCTCAGGAAAGATGGGGCCATGATACTAGATACTCTATCTGGGGTATACTATACAAAGTATGAGGCAAAACAAGGCATCATGAGCAGATGAAATGAACCCACATGTTTTAATGGATGTTCAAGCAGAGATTTAGATGAATTAGTTTAACTATTTCAAATTTATGGACATGTGTGGGGTAGTGCTGCCGGGGAACATTCAAGTTAGAGATCACTAGTGGTGAGCCTCAGGGATCTGCATAAGTACCCTTGCTAATACATATATAGTTTATATTGATGAACTAGAGGAGAACATTCTGTCCAAACGGTGTTTGCAGATGACAGGATGGTAGGTGTAGCAAAGTGTTTGGTGCAAAACCAGGAATTGCAGAGGGATTTGGCTAGATTGGGGAATTGGGCTTGAAAGTGGGACATGTTATTCAATATTAATAAGTGTAAAGCATTGCATGATGGGGCAGGAAATTCTGGGCGAATGCATGATAGATGGGAAAAGTTATAAGTTGTTCAAGCTATGGACCTAGAGATTCTCACCAAGAACAAACATGCATTGAAGCATACAGCATGATGTAGATTGAAGTTTTAGTGTACATTACACAACTGTCAGTAATAGCACGCATGCTAATGGGCGGTATACACTAAGCTAGCATATTCACCCAGGGGCCCCTTCAATTCCCAACTTTTGCACTCAAGCATTTTTACCCAGGCTGCATGCTTGCCCGCCACTTTTAAGTTGTATTATATTTGGTCAGATGTAACCAGAAAAACATTATTCCGTTCATCAAATAATAATTACACCACAATGGAGTATATTTTCAACTGTTTCAAACTACTGAAGCTGCAACCCTGGATTTTGATGGGATAATACTTCTCTCTGAGAGAGTTGATGAGTGGGACGGGTTGCCAAGTGAGGTGATGGAAGCGGGTATGATTGAGGGTATTAAGAACAACTTTTTAATAGCATGTATGTAAGTTTATTTCATACCCTTTCTGGTTTTGAAAGGGGTTACATTAAATATCAACATTTACTTCGGTTTGGCTAACTTAAGGTGCTAGCTTTTGGTGCGTGCGGGAACGGAAAACGCGCATTTTGTCGCACGTATAAACAATTTCGGCTTGCATGAAAATGCAAACAGGGCGAACGCATGGGTATGCAATCACTATTAAAATCGCCCGCCCATGAAAACGCACCTTTACATCTATACACAATCTATACGTTCTTAACTACTGTATCTTATGAAGTGAATGGTTAGGAGGAGCAGCCATAGCTCTATGAGGGCCCCACTCCCATAATATTTCCACCTAACTATTCAAATTATTTTTGTTGGCATTGTGAGTCATTAATATTCAATATTAATTTTAATCCTTAATCTCACAAGTTATTTCTCCTTAAGGTACTATCTCGCCCACTAACACAGTGGGAATCGACCAGTACCAGAGAAATTAAGACAGTACATGCATGTTTCGGCCTTCTGGCCTCTTCAGCTGCCTGCTAACTACTGCTCGCTCTACCCTCGCCCGCAACTTTCTCTGCCTCTCTCTAAGTTTTTAATAGCCTGAGATGGTTATAGGGCTCACATAACAGGCACAGCTTAGTTAGGCCAAGAGCTTGTTGTTACCCAATTGTCTATATGAAATGTATTTCTGGGTAGACTGGTGCAAATTTCACTTGTAGAAGCTTCCGAGTTGCCAGGGGAATACTGCGCATTAATCTCTTATAGCTTCAGGAGCTTATTCACTCCAGCAAGTTCACTTCTTTCTATAATTATCACTATTATGTGCATCACTTATAAACACATTCACTTATTTCCTCGACTACAAGTTCTTTAACTTTCTATTAAGCTTAGACAAATCTATCCTCAATCCTAGCTATACCAGCACCAATCGACCACTCTTCCACTGGAGCTTCATAGATTTACGTTTAAGGTGCCCTATACTGAGGACATACTATCAAGCAGTATATAAAGAAATAATTTCTGTAATTTATCAATGTCTAAAAATGATATCAATTCATTAAGGCCATGTAAAAAATGAAACTTGAAAATTTTGAGATGGTCTCAGACTGCTGACTTCTTCCAACTATCTAATGTCAGCTGACTAAAAGTACTAAAGTTATTTTATCTCTCTCAGTGTTTATTTGAAAGGATATCTTTTCAGCTGATTACTCAAGCTGCACTATTTATTTTGTTTCTACATTTAGAGTTGGCAAAATTAGAGAAATCAGTGGAAAAACTGGCCGGTGTTCATTCATGGGTGGCGACTTTTAGAAAAGTTTATCAGATTAATGCTCACTTTTTCCGCAAACTCATTTTTCATCCAGTTACCTGATAAAATTTTGTTTTTGCAGAATTGTGAAAAACAAGGATATCAATTTAAATTGCAGTAAAACCTTGGAGTATAAATTGAACAAACATCGTTAATACAGATCCAAACGATGCTATTTTTGGATATCATTTGAAATATATTGACCATTTGTTTATGTAATGCAATTTTTGGATGTGATTTAATAAAAACCTAATTCACTGACTTTTGATAGTCATTTTTGATTCAATTTTGCTTATTGGAAGGAAAGTTCAAGAGTGATCCAATGAAGTTGTCAGTCTCAAGTAAAATGTAAGCACAAAGCACACATTTCACTTGAGACTGACAAAACTTCATTGGATCAGTATATTTACAACTTGTGTCTTTAATTAGCTCACTAGAAGCCACTGCAGAAGAGCATGGACAGACACATTGTACAAACTGTTATTGTTGTACATTCATTTCAGGAAAAGTTCTGTGTTTTGTCTGGATCGATGCAAGTCGTTGCTAGACTCAGTTCAAGGTAGAGTGTTATTCTTGGTCGAAAAGGTTATCTGTGTTTACAACAACCTGAAACCACAATGTATTATTTAGTTCCAATCCATTAATCCATTCGCTTGCCATCAACTGAATTATTTGGGCTGGTAAAATAACATATTACAGTGGAATATCCGATAACTTCACCCCAAGGGATATCCAAGATGCTGTCAATTATAAGGGAATATACACTTACAGGGGAATCCCTTTGTAAAAACACTCTACCCTAATAATGAAACAGATTAGTGAATATATATAATTTCCAAATGTTTATCATGTTCAATAAAAAGTCCATAAAAAGTTTTCAATAAGTGTTTCATCCAATTAATCCATAGAGGGCGTTGATGTCCTTATTAAAGTCAATTTCATCACTTTGGGCAAAGCAAATGTGCTTCTTATAAGGGAATATGCCCTTATGAGGAGGCCATTACAAAAAAATCCACTGTATATGAAATAACATTAAAAATTGTCATTTTTGGCATCATATCCATGGACAGGAAACATTTCAGGGTATGTTACAAAACCGTGTCAGTTCACCTTTAATTCATACGAAATTCAATTTGTGTAGTATGTTTTAAGCTACTGTGCACCTAATTTAACAAACTAATGCTCCCAAAACGTAGCAAATTTTCATGACTTTTCCAGGATTTTCAGGAATTTCGTAACAGTAGACACCCTAAAAAGCAATAATAACCAACAGCCACACCCTGTACTAACTTACTTAAACTATTTTCTATTATAATTAATAATTTAATTGCCATGGGATTCAATATTATATTTCAAACTGAAAATTCATGTTTCTCGAAAGTGTCATGCACCGAAGAAATCGGTAACATATAGCAATGTATATGATTTGCCAGCCTAAGTTACACAATTTGATCCTTTCACCACATGCATTTACCAAGACATGACAGGAATATTACATGTTTGAAAGTAGGTATACAATATTTAAGCAGCTTGTGCTGAATCAAGAATAAGTGTACTCGTATATTTAGAGTTAACATGGAAGAGAATGACATGTCATGTCATTGGCCTGCCTCAATGTATAGGGTCACAATTTATTACAGCCTTTTGTTTACAAGGAAGCAATATTACTGTTGCCATCCTCACTGTATAGGAAGATAGATATATTATTAGGACATATAACGTAGGTGGCCTCGATTACACATTTTGCAAACTTTTACTTTCAAATGGAAATATTATACAGGTTTCATCCCACGAGCTTCAAGTATTTTTCATTCCTCCTTTTCTTCTATTTTTTGTGGTTAGAAAATTTGTATGCTACAGACAAAGACTTTAAAGTGGCCATGACAACTACACTTATTTTGCACAATACATTTGGAGTTGATTATCAAGTTAACAGCCATGTCACACCTTGGAATAAAATTATAAGTTAACAATTACTGTTTATTCATAAGCTTGCTTAAATTAGTAAAATATATACCTAATAGTACCTATTTTAAGAAATGCTGCGAAAAAATTAGTAAATTTAAATAAAGGAGCAATGTAACAATGTAATGTAACAAACTTATAATTAGGTCTTTGAAGGTATAGTAAATGAAATTCCAAATGCTACAATTTCAGACCCTTCATAATTTGAATAAAATTGCTTTTTGTTTCCTTCAAATTTAAATACAATTAATCAATATTTGATTAATTGTATTTATTATCTATGATAAATGACATTAATTATTTATAAACTTACTTCACAAAAAGAGCTGTGCATAATTTAGATGTCCGCTTCTTCCTCAGGATCATAATCCAGATCATCTATGTCTCCATCCACTTCTGTCTGATGAGGTCCAATTTCATGCACATTAATCGTGTGATGATGTTGTGGTTGTTGTTGTTCCGGTTGATTTTGCGAAGATTTAACCATAGATCTTTGGTGGTCAATTTCCGGAATTTCCGGAATGGGAATTGGCAGTGTTGTCAGAAGCCTGGGACCCTAAAATAAATTCAAAGAGAAAAGACCTCATTTGGGAAAATTATGTAGGCCTAATGTAGGTTATAGTTATATAATACTATTAGAACTGATCATATCTAATTGTAGTATATTTAACCAAACCCATTGCACATAGTATAATAATATAACAAATGTACTTAATTCACATAACTGAACAAAACTTGTTACTTTTTCCATAATACATCATGATAATATTTTGTTTTATGTACTTGGGTTTATTATTCACAAAGTGGTTAATAAAATGTATTTTATATATTAATTTTCCAGTTAGTTAACTATTAGTCACAACTAAAATTCAAACTGCCTTCTATTAATTTTACTCTAATAAAACAGCATTTTTCAAACGATATTTGCCATGTAAATATACCCTGTTATCCTCCTGAATTTGTTTTCATGTTGCGCAAAGTAATTATGAGCTATAAATCATGTGGATTTTTCTTATTAGGATTCCGTCAAGTCAAAGGTCATGGCTGACGTCAAAAGCATCACTTGAAAAAACAACAAACTTTCTTAATAAAGGAGCTTCCAGATAGCTATCACTCACAACAGATAGAAAGCATATGCAACAACAACAAAAAATATTGCAAACGGCCGCCATTTTGTGATATGATCAGCAACAGCCTTTTGGACTGCCAAAATTAACCTTCACAGGCTTGAAATAATTCAATGCAACTGCAAGAAAGCCAGTTGCACTATTAGCCCATCGCATATTTGGCAAATTTTTCATTGAAAAATCCCTGGACATTGGCCAACCAATGAACGAGTCGAATGCAAACAAAATGGCCGACTTTCATTCCTCACACTGGTGACCCAATACTCAACTTTTTGCTGTTCAGACATGGGCTTATTTATGGACAACAACTGGTGAAATAAATAGGAACAGTAGGGTTTTGTCTTACGTTGCATTGCCAAGTTTATAACAGTGAATAAAATTTCAGCAGCAAAAAATGTATGAATTTATAAATAGTATGAACATCTTTATCAAGGTTAAGCAAATAGGGATGTAGTAAAATGACAAATATTACTGTCAAATATCCTGCATGAATGCATTTCGTAATAGTACATTGTTGAACTTGTTTGAGAAACTTAATGCAAATTACCTAATAATGATTTTTCTATGGAATTGCAAGGTCAATTATACATATAGATTAAAATACTTCTAGCCAAGTTCCGGAAAACAGTCAATTGTAATAAATGTAAAAAGTATTTGAGAAAAAAAAGAAATCTATAGCCTATACTTTAAAAAATCAACATTATAAATAACATGGGTCTATCAATTCTGTATTGATTACAATATAATTGGGGAAGATAAATTGATTATTTCAATATTATAAATGAAAGCATTACACAAAGATTTATCTATTCCTTGAAATGTAAATAATTTGGGTAACAAACATAGGCCTTGTAATTCACAAAAAATTGGAATGAAAGGGTCCAAATAAATTGGCAAATACAGTATATAAATATCACTATGCATATCATAGTAAAACTTGTTTAGGGTGGAATCTCATGGGACTGGGAAAATTTTCCACTATAGGCAGGTTTTTCAGCATATTGAGGGTTTTTAAAAACATTTATCATGCAGTCTATGGTCCCAAAAAATGAGAAATTTCCCACCGTAGACAGTTTCCACCATACACAGGTTTCACTGCACATGATAATCTACCTTGCTGATAAAACATCAATCAATGGTTGCATATATACAGGAGGTCATTCAATTGAGCTTAAATGCACACATTATTGTAAAACCATGTATGTATAGAATATTTATACAGTACATTAATTATATAATAATAGAAAATATTGTACTTACAGCTTGGGTAGGTTTACAGTTAGAATAAGGCATTCCATATGGATCTAATGGACATGGTGCATCTAATCCAGGTGGTCCCTAATAGTTAAAACAAACATATTACATATTTTACTATACTGCAGACAAATTTACATGAATTACTGCATTATTATCCACAAAACAAGATTGTCATCCATTTCCAAATTAATAATGTTTCAAATACTGACATTTTCCATACACTACTACAAAGTTTCATCCTGATTATAAAATAAGCATATATAATATTTTTCCAGTGAAGATCTAATCAATACACTTTTTTTCTTCAAATATAACAGCTGCAATTGGTTAAAATATGTTAATAAAACAGTAAATTTGGAATTATAGTAGTGTATAGTTAGTGTCTGCCATAAACTCTTTGTAATTTCAATGTAGAAGCTTCAAATGGAACCGACATACATTTAAATTTTCTATTATTTAGTATTTACCCTTCAGTATTACATAATATTGTAACCTCTGTTTAGTGTTTTCACATGTCCATTGTCATCATGATTTTAATACATGGTTACAATGATAAAGGGAACAAAATTCAATTGAGTTAATGCTGCCATGTCAACTGTAAACATGCGAATTATATAAAGAACATAAACATGTGGACATTACCAATTCTCCTTTATCACCCCTGTCACCTTTGCGACCTCTCTTTCCTCTAGCACCCTGTAAAGGATAACAAAAACAGGTATCAGCATAAATTTATTGCGTCCCACTTATGCAAATGAGCACTTGACAACACACTATTCACTCACACAAGGTTGCAACATGAATAAACAAGAATAGGAAAAATACAATGCAACACTCACAGCATCACCTTTTTGGCCTTTTTCTCCTTTCTTTCCCTAACATCGAATAAAAACACACATTAATATTTCCTAAAAGCAAATTGATATCAAGGAAAAATGGGATTTGGCTGCGAGATAATTCATGCTCGATAGGCCTAACAAATACACATAAAATCTATTCGTGCAACTAATAATTGTTAACAATTCAAAACTATAATTCAACATCAGCAAACAATAATAAATTTCTGAACATTACTTATGTACTTACATAAACGTGCAACACTATACATTGATAAATGACATAGTAAACTTATATTTCATATTACAATTGACAGTAATAATTCCAGTAAATTTTGTTGTAATATTTGCACTAAATTTTAAGGGGCATGATTTAAAAAAATACCATTAACAAAGAATTATAGAATTAGTTTTACAAAGGGATTTAAAAAAGTTAACAGTTTTAATACTGTAGTAAGAAATTTGAAATATAATTTTAATTTTACAAATATAATTATCCAACTTAATTAAACAAAATAGACATTTGATATCCTTGAAAATTTCAGGAAGCCCAAATTGCTTTCCGCTTATTAAATTTCTGTAATGTTATTTTAATAACTAGTTATATGAAATACAATACAACAGTGTCCATGACAGCCAAGTTTCATAATCCCCAAATATGAAACTGTGTTATTATATTATTTGTACTTAACAATTTTAAAACACTGGCATTGAAACTGATCACAAAAAATTGCAAATAAAACAGTAATTTCAAACTAAACAATTGTTGGTTTTTCTAGACCCCCCCCCCCCATTGAAAATTTTCGCCAAAAAACCACTGAACCGAGTGAAAATTGAGCAACACAAAAGAATAATGAACAATAAATAATTCATTTCAGCGAATGACCTTTGCCAAGATGTAATCATTTCCTGTCAGTATATATTGGTAACACAAAAAAGAAAAATTCTACTATTAACCCCAAAAGATTAGTTATATTCTTTTTAAAACTGACAAAAAATCTATAAATCTCATTTGAAAAATACAGGTGCTACGTGCAAAACAAGCAATATTAATAATGCATATGACAGCAATCAATAACATGCAATAAAAATTGTACTATGGCAAATGATAAGAGTGAATATATTTTTGCAATTTACTGTCAAGCCTGCAACATGCAAATATGAACATGCCATGCTGTCATTAAGAAAATACAATAACCAATCAGGCAGTCATCAATACCTCAGATCCGGGAATACCATCAGTTCCCTATAGTAATAAATCAGAAAAAAGCTCCAATCGGTTTTTGAAATTTCAGAAAGTACAAACTAAAATATTGTGTTACATAATTCATATTTATTGTGTTATTATGTATTCATGTTTTCCTTATTCGCTTAAGGGGTTAAGAATATTGACTAGGCAGATAAATTATAGTGTGCAAATTAGTAAGAAACAAATAAGAATGACCATAAAAAACCAAGAAGATTACCACATAAAATATTATACCATAATGAACTGGCATGCACATAGCTTTAAAAACAATTCATGGTACTTTCTATAAATATAAACACACTTTTAATCAGCTCTTTGTCTATTTTAATTTGTTAGTATGTACATATATTAAAATAAAAAAGAACTATACAATTATAAAAATGAAATTTGCAAAAATGTAATTTCTCTAATTGCATTGTAGGCTTAACTTTTTAATGGTAATTTCAAAAATTTCATATGCTTAAGTGGAATTTAAGTTAAACTGGTGGATTAGAAATGAGGTCAACTTAAAACCGGTGGCCAATTTTACTAGTTATATGTATGAAAGTGATCCCTGTTGTAAAAAACCATCACTGTGATGTATTATGGAACAGTGGTCCATCACGGAAAGTAGCCACAACTTCCCT
>JAQFZQ010002433.1:0-13930 GCA_034696005.1 Glomeris marginata | reverse complement strand
TGCTACTCTCTAAACAGGGTGCCATTTGTTTGGATCAGTCGTGGCCCAGTCAAAGCCCAAGCCCAGTCCACGAATCGAACAAGTGGCACCCTGTTTGGAGAGTAGCAAGCGTCATAATCTGAACTCGTGGAGTGTCAACTCTCGTGCCGATTGCTATACTCTATATTAATTCATTATTATTATTGATTTACCACGTGATGCTCCTGTAACATTCAACTATTAAGTTCCTCGGATTAGAATTTAACTTGATTTTATAAATTTACCATTGAAAGACTTCATATAACTCATTTTAAATTTTGATTTTGCCAAAGTGAAAGAAATCACAGGATCATATCCAGTTAATTAAGAGATGGCTCACACCACACAATTAATGGTGGACTGCAATAATGTTGTTTATGTGGTTTCAAGCATCGTTGCGTTCACTTGAACAATCTACTGAAACTTTTAGCTCGGTGTCCACTGCTGGTCATCTTGCAGCATATTTCACACAGCGTAGTAACCGCAAGTGTAAGGTAACAACGTTGTAATTCATTTTTATAGCTTCAAATATTTTTTTGTCTTTCGACACAGTGTTTCTGTAAGCAATACAGTGAAACTGTCGGTGTACATTTATATATGTGCTGCTATATTTATTTTCCTTCTGAACATTGAATTATATACCTGTTCTGTAAACTGACAAATGTGAATGACTGCGGCTTTGGGCTGTTACATTGATTATTTTCATGCAAATATTTCCGAAAACTAAAATAACCAGCAATAACTTATCAGTAATATTGCATTATAAGAAATAGATTTTAAGAGTGTAGCTAATATAAAAAAAATTATTTACAAGATATAGTTTTAACAAACCAGGCCATGCAACTTAATATTTCCAATTGACTCGATCAAAAGTGAAAACGATCAATTCTCTAATATTGTTTTTTTCTTTCTCAGAAATAGGTGTTCAACTCGAGAAGGAAGATCCACTTCATATTCTGTTTGTTTTTATTCATTTTTATTTCAAGGAGAAAAGTAAGTCAAAATTCATTTGTTTACTTTTTGGAGGGTTTTGTTAACATGCAGCACTAATTTCTTGCATAAAATAATAATTTTTTTGAAAATGCAACTGTCATCCCTAAACTACTGTTTTGAAGGATTTACATGTGAGAATGATCTGTTTATAAACATAATCCTAAAGAGACACTGAGCAGGGTGATAGCAAATGTTGCTAAAAAAATCTTTGTGAAAATTAGTAAAAAGTTGTTATTGCCTAAATTTCTGAAAGGTAATTGAGTTAGAAGGTTCACCTATACTAGCAAACTTCAGCAGCTAATTACTTAGAAACCCTAACCTCAAAAAATAAAAAATTGGTGAGTAGCCAGGCATGCATGTGTTAATTAATACACTGCTTAATTTTTTAAAATCAGTGATATGAAAAACTTAGTAAAAATACTGTCATTGTTCCTTTAAGTAATCGTGTATATGCATCTTCTCCTATTTCAAATATAAAACTACTTTATTTAATGAACAAAAAATCACTTCATTGATTAAACTTCAAAATTGTAAACTGAGTTTTGGTAATAAAAAGGAGAAAGTAATGCACAGGTCGTTTTCCTTCACTCTCTCCTTCCTTCTCGCCTAACTCATTCGTGTTGCCTGTGTGCAATGGCGCAGGGATACATAGAGCAGGAGGGGAAAAAGTGCACCAAGGACCCGTTAAAGCTCGTTAAGTTGAGTCACGTTATTTTAGCCAACTGTTATTTTTATATTCGTACGTAAAGATGCGGAAGAGAAATAGAGAGAGGAGTGTGAACCAACGAGAAAGAGGTGGAAATGAAGGAAGAGAGAGAGAAAGAGGGAGAACCCCTAAAGCCCGTGGCCCTTTGCTATATACAGTAGCTATGGGGCACCGGCGAGATAAATCAACGAAGCCCGCAGTTGGCTTATCGATCCAGGCAACTGTAATAAAGGCACAAGAACAGGGGATCAAAATATAATGTAGCTCAACGCTCAGACGCTTGCAGGCAGCTAGGTCCTATGCTATACGATGCTTCACCAACGTCCAATATAATAAGTCGGCATTTATTAGAAAAATATGCGACAATATATGGAAAAAGTATGGGAGGCCAACGCGGCTGCGAGAATCCGATAATTTTTTTTCCCTGCCCTACATTGGGAGGGACTGGGATACATGGGTGGTGATGATGTCTTTATATACCACACTATGACTGAGTGTGTTGATTTATTTTTCATATTTCCGTATGTCCATTGTCGAATCAAAGATTTTATTGTTTCCGTAAGATGGACCTCCTATATACGCCTCTGTATTCTTTTAATTCACTCTTTTATATCGCCATGTTATTGGCTTTGTTCTTTGTGGCAAGCAACCAAGTAAAAGCATTACCATGTACTCTATATACGGTGATGAAATCACAACCGACAAAATGCTCCTGCATTCAATGTACCACCATTATTACAGTTTTTTTTTCTCCTCCATACATAAGAAAAAAGTGTTTTGTTCTTATGGCAAATCATCCTCCCATATTCTTAATTACATGTATAAGGAACACATTCGTTTACATGAACAGTCACAAACAAATAGGAAGGTATTAGACATTGAAAGAAAATTTGCTCCACGTAATAAGTTCTTCGTGCTCATTTGGTCAGTAAAATTGGTGTCAATCTTCAATAAATCTAACATATGGCGACCAATACTTTTTAATGAATGTGCTGCATGCACATTCATACCTCTGTACAGTAGTGGGTACCAAAGTTGAGACTGTGGGAGGCACGCCTACAATGTAGTGTACTCTCCAAACAGGGTACCACCTGCCTGGAGGTTGAAGTCCACCAATTATGTGATTATAGAATACAACTCTCAGAATTTGCAGTAAAAATGAGTGACGTCACTCATTGATAAATTCCCCATCGTATGCAAATACATAATCACATAATTGCTTGACTGGGTTCAACCTTCAGCCAAGTGGTACCCTGTTTGGAGAGTACACTGCGTCGTAGCCGTGCCTCCCACAGTCTCAACTTTGGTGGCTACTACTGTAGGAACAAATACTGATATACACTGAGCATGTGTGCATGAAGCCAGTGATGCAGCTTCACTGCCATATTTTGCTCCTTAATATGCACTTTCACTGCGTGCAACGCACTAATTAAACAAATTATTGGCTGCATAGCTAATGCCCGGAAAATTGTGGAACTAATATCCCACCATACGTATTTCACCTCTTTCAGTTTGACCGATTTCAGTAAGCGCCTCCCATTTCCAATATGGAGTCCTTAAGGAGTCAAATATATATATATGCGAACTGTTGTGATCTTCAAAAGTTTTTCCTCTATATAAGGACGCCATTTTCAGGAAGTTTTTCAACCAATGGCAGGCCACTGAATTCGGGAACTGACCACTTATCTCGATAAATGAATTTCAACTAACTATAGTAACAAAACAAGAAAGTTGAGGTAGGAAGTGCCCAAGGAATAGAAAGATTTGTTCACTCTGTGGAGCAAGGGGGTATTCAGCACCAGAAAAAGAATTTTTTACTCTGACAAGAGCAAGTTAGTCACATGCCAAAGAAACCGATGACAGTTTTGGAAATCAGCCAATCACAGTGTTTGATGAGTTAGTGAGAACATAGAAGTCGAATATAGTGAACTTTCAGCAGAACTTTTAGATTTCTTAACTCAATGTTGGAGGCCATAAAAAAGCAGATAGAAAAACTAGCAATTGGGGATAATTCCCAAATATGGTGGTTACTTTGAGGATGGATAGAATATGCTTAGGAGGACATGTAAATTCAGAAAAATACTTTTATTGCTATTTAGTCCCGTTAATGAAATCATTGTTGGCTTTATTGCAAAAGGGAAAAAAATGTATGGAAATTGGTAATTCCCAGGTAATTATAATTCTGTTAACACAAACAATATGCATTATTAGAGCAATTTTATCACTTATGTAAGTTGCCTTTCAAACATTTCTCTTCCCCAGTATTTGATTTTCCAATAATGTGTTTTACGATTACTTAAATGAGTTCAACCCTTCGAAGAATTTGTGCAATTTCATTAGTAACTTGCCATTCCCCACAAATAGTTCATTTTTAAATTTGCTGAAGAACTTCGAAGGGTTGAACTTCTGTAATAATGCCCTGCAGTCAATTTTAATGTCCATTTGTATTAATTCCAATTGCTTTCCCATTTGTAGATCAAGAGTTATTAGTAGCTTTTTTAAATATAATGAAAGAAATTGAAAGAGATAGAAAGTAAATCCTTATCATGTTTGTATTGAACTTATTCGTTGAAAGATGTGATTTTTAATGACAAAAATGTTTGTTTGCCAGTGAAATTTTTGTCTTTGTATACATACTACACTCCTTGTGCATCTAGGGGTGTTTGACACTTTTTGTCGAAAATTTTCGAGGGGATGAGGCCTTTGAACCCAACTAGCAGAGGGTCGACCCTTTTGCCTTTTCTGGTTATGCCTCTTGCTATATACTATCCTGTTTTGTTTGTTGCTTGTTGGCTTTTTTTGTCTTCCACTTTTCCCTTCTCTCAGTGCTGGCTAAAGCCAATGTCTGGAATTTCCACAAAAAGCCTTTAGCCACGAGCGAATATTTTTTTTCCCCTATTGCAGAAAATGCAAGGGTATAACTTTATAGGGGTTAAGTCGTCATTAAATTCAGGAATTCTGCGGCCCGTTTTTAAACCTGTCACTGTACAGAATGCATTATTGGCAATGCGACTTCAATCCTTTTCTTACCAGTTGCGTCAAAAAATCTGCCACACAACTTTTTCCTCATTTACCCTGCACCAGCCGGGTTTGCAGCTGTTTTCCGGAAAACATGTCCGAAATCAAAAAATGCACCTCCCTAAATAGTATGTGATTAAGTGTATTTTAGCAAGATGGTAATCACTATTCAGTTTAATGTAGGTATATTATTTCCTTATCTCCCATGCACCTCCTTATACGATGTACATCTATCTGATCATCAACTCGTATATATTGTTAGATTTCCTGTAGCTAACAATCAGAATTGCTTTCTAAGTTTAAAATAACCTAAAATTAAAATTGCTTGGAAAATAAGGTTTTTACAGTTGATGAATGGACTATTAGTACTATCTTGGGTACTATTGTATACTATACTGCTGAAAAACTTGGTTTAAAATGATTGAAATGCCTGCCATAATACTACAACCTACCTATATACCTACCTATATACAGGGTGCGGCAAAAGTTTGGTTATTTTTAAATACGTATCTTTAAAATGGTAAATGATGGCTCTGTACAGTTTTCATAATTGAATAGGAAGTCATATGGGGGAAATACGAAAATCATATCGCACGTGACCTATGACGTCATCAAAGTCATCCATGTTCTAACTTTTCAACCGTTGAAGATGGGGCACAATTTCGAATCTGGCACTTGAAGAGCACATCCGATTTAGTTAATCAAAATTAATTTCAGAAAGTTTGGCACATTAGTAAACCGTACAGTGATATTTGAAATTATGTATGATATGTGCTGCAGTGAAGCGACGCCTTGTTTACTAAAGGTTGTAAGAAGTGGACTCCTTGGCATTATAGGTACTTGAAAATAAACCAGACTTTTGCCGAACCCTGTATACACATGTTAAAATCCATTCTGATGTTGACTCCTTCAATTATATTAAAATCTATTGAAATAATATATTTTATATAGTTTGAACTTTTTATGCAAATTGTCATTGACTTATTGACAAGCTTCCGTTTACTAGTTTTACAAGTGTCGTGTGGTGGCGCTGCAGTTGTTTGCAGCACCTCCATGGTTGCAGCACCAAGAGGCATGCTCTGGCCAATGAGTTCATTGCTCTGACCACAGCGCCACCACACGGAAAAACGCATGAAACTTGATCGGAAACTTGTGGATATGGAACATTCAAATATTTATATTTAATTACCACACTATTTTGCAATTGTTTATTAAAACTTTGGAACTGCGTTCTATGCAAATATTGCTGTCAAATGTAGTAGGTATATATTCCTTGTACAGTTCAACCTGTCTATGGTGGACTTGCAAGTGATCTAAAAAGTTTCCTCAATAGTCAGGTTTTCTAACATGGAAGATTTTTTAAAGAAGAAAAGCTTGATTCAAAACAATTCAAACTTGCCGCCATAGACATGTTTCACTGTATATTTTAAGTGTAAGATGCATTTTATGGACCAACTTAAATAGCATCCGATTTTAATTGTCATTTTCCGCATTCAGGAATTGCATATATAGTTTGATAGCTGAACTGGTAATGCAAACACATAAAAGACTCGAATGTGATGTGGTTTCATGTGCACAGATGTCATATAATGACCGCAAATTTGATGGTTTTAATGAAGCGCAAAGTGATGTATATATACTGGTAGTAAAAATTTCTCTGCCAGCTTTGCTGTTGTAATTATAAAGTCCGTGCAGCATCTTCCCATTGTTTAAGCAAGCTTATTGCCAACAATTGCTTCTGTAAATGTTTTTAGGGGTGTAGTCCCCCTCAGGCTTATGAGTGCGAGAACGGCTAATTTTCTAGCTAGTTTACGACGTGTCCTATGAGCGATTTGACCCTGTACTCTGGCCATAAAAAAAACCTCCGCACTTTTCTCGCACTTTCTATTTTTGGAATAAAATATAACCATCCATTAAGGAAAATACTGCACAGTTTTCCGTGTATTTCGAGGCCCTTGGGTGTGAACCAGCTGCACGCAAACGCCAAATGCTGGTCTACACGACAAATAATCACTGGAAACATGAAAATGCACGTAAATTTTTCCCCAGTGGAAAAAATAGCCTTTATTTACATTACATTGCAACCATGAAACGTGCATGCATAGGCAAAACAAAGCTCAAATCTCTTATCTGTTCAACGTCATTGAGGCATGATTGGGTACATTAAACAGTCTTTCGCTTGTATGAACTACTACTATTATCCTGTATTTACTATATACATAAACCACATACCTTTTGCCTTGCATACTCGAGCTACTTAATTCCAGTGTAATCTTGACAGCTTGTTGTAGATTAGCAGTTGAGAACTTTATTTTATAAAACAAAAAAGTGCTATACTAAACAAAATGTGCACTATACTGTATTGTAGTGTATACTCCTAAATATAGAGCGGCAAGTTGAACCCTTAATCAAGCAGTTTTCCCAACAGTAAAAGTTCTTTATAAACTTTTACAATGAGATGACCTTAAATGTAACCTTCATGTTTATTCTTATCTTTGTTGAAATTCGCTCCATGATCCGAATTGAAATTAGAAAAGCACTGTAAAATAATATTAAATATATTATAACTACTTTCTAATTTTCTATTATATGCTAGCTCTATTTGGAATGTAAATATGTGCAGAAAGTATAAAATTATAAAAATGAGCCATATGTATGACAGGAAAGCTTAGAGGGGGTAAACTATTAATGGCTTCTCTGCATTATGATCGTTTCTCTGCATAGCAGGCATTTAAACTGTTAGAAATTAAATTTATGTAGGTTGTAACATGCACTTGGTTAGGAAGTGTAGTATCATAAAGTGGAGTCTGCATAAGTGGCCTTAAATATGACCTTGACAAATTCTTAATTTTTATGTTGAAAACTTTTGCCAGAAAGACCATGCATGCATACTCACTATATACTACATCGAAAGTTGTAGAGGCTCATCAAATTGGAACAATGTTTCAATTGTTAAAAGTTCTCAAGATATAAATAACAAAACATATGAATAAGGTCATATTTATTAATTTGTATCGTTTTAGGATTGGCCATGCATAATTTAATATTTGGCAACGATATAATTTATACAATATATTATTGCTTTAAAAATTTGTTATGCACTGTATGTTTAATGCATTGTATTGAAACTGGATGCAAATTAAAATTTGGAGAGATAATTTGGAGAGATAAAAAATAAAACAGACCTATAATATGAAAGTAAATTGAACAAACGTGCATTTCAAAAAATTGAAAAAAGAATCTGCGCACATGACCATAAAATATCTATACGATCAATATACAGAGAAAGAATATTTCACCTGGTATCATTTACAATTTTATAACAGATTTTTATTTATTTTATCTTACAGAGGTGTAATTACTTTAAACCACTTTGAATAACTGTAATTTCTATACCATTTCCTTTTTTTTTAAAAGACTCCTTCCATATTTATTGTAGGTATATAGGTCTCTATACAAACACAATAACCCGTATTATGGTCTGCCATTATTGTTACAGATAATATATAACTCATCACATCAATTTTAAATGAGCCATAAATGTTTAATTGCCACAGTTTAAACGTTTTATCAACGAAAAGATATCAACAAAAAAGATTCATTGTCTTGTATATAATACCAAATGCTTGGTTTAGCATGTGGATACATAAAAATAGATGTTTTTTTCTTTCATCATGGGTGGGCATGGTGGACCTGGGTTCGGCCATGAGGACCACATTGCAAGCAACATCTCTGTTTCCTTCCTTGTCCACATTTTGGGCAAGATGAGCTCGGGTTTCAGCCGCTTGATGTTTGATAAAAGCCATGATGCCCCATGTATATAATAGCCGGACGTTGTCTTTTTTTGCTGACCTTATACTTCCTGCCAAACTGGATGAGCCCTTTCCGTTCGCACTGTACGAAGGTCTATATAGAGTTGCACAAGGAAAAAAAAAAGTCCGAGCAGAAAGGCGTTGCTTCAATCCCTGCATATAGTGTCAGCCCTTTGCGGTATAGCCTATGGATCGAACTGTAAATAAGCCTTTAAGAACGATCAAGCAACTGAAAAAAGAAAGACACTTTTGTTGTTTTTTTATTTTACATAGAGCTGCCATCTTGTTCCCATTCAACTATATACTTACATCATCTATCAAAACCTTGATGCTCTTGTATATTACATATTATAAATTATTACAACACTGCATATTCTCCTCAAAAACCTATTATTACGCATATTCAAACCATATTCCTTGTCCATGTATGAAAATATCAGTTTAGAACAAGGTAAAATTTATATTATAATTATACAAGTTTATTCTGATAATTGTTTTTGTCATGATCAATAATATTTGTGACTGCATTTCCGGTTTTTAATCCATGTAGGCTATTGTATATATACAATAGTTAAATCGAAAATATTAATCCAGATACTAATTTACTTTTTATATTATAGAAATGTTTATTTAGTAATACATAAATTTTAAAGTTTTTACATTTATCTATAATGTTATATGACTGCAATTAATGTATTTCGATTTCATGAAAACCAATTTTTTGGAAAGTTTTTAAAAGAATGTTATCTTAATTGAATTTCAGAAAAATTATATTATGCACACTGTGTAAATTAAAAATAATATCACAGATTTGAATCTTTAATTAAATTTAGTTATTTTAAAACTAATTTATTGAAATAAAATGGTATAAATTTTCTGATCGAGGCCCCAGTCCCGGAAGCATTTTTATATTTAGTATATATGTAGCACACAATTATTTATAGCATTATTATGCAACATACGCATGTATATTTATTACATATTGAAACCAGTTTTATATATCTGTAAGAGGTTCGATAAACTATTGGTGTGAGGTAACAGCATTAATTGGAACAGCAGCTTTTTAGATATTAATAGGCCTACATATTAATCGTATTACTGATTACAAATTTTGAAATGAATATCATTCTTAGACTGGAATCGCTAGAAGTGTTATGTGATTAAATGTTTATGATCAATTTAATGACAGATTTTGAAACCATGAATCCTTTATGGTTGGTAATATAAATTTGCATTCTTGCAATAACAAAAAAATAAACATGAATTATTATCGATTTACAGGCAAATTAAGACTATTTATTAATTAATTGGAAGCAAGATTATTTTTATATAATTTAATTTGAATGTATTTTAAATTCATTTTCCTGGAAATAATAATATAAATATAGATCACAGCTATTTCAATCGTGATCTTTTTTTTAAATAGGCTAATTAACCTTAATAACGCATCACTTAATTGCGGAAAAATCAATAGCAAATGTATGCAAATATCAAATAAGTTTTGTAATATTACAGCTTTCATTTGAGAAACCATGAAGCTAGTTGTAATGAAATTTATTGACGTATTCTTTTTTTTTTACATTGGTCCTATACAAAGTTAGGGATATAAGCCTTAAGGGGGACATGAGTTGTCCGTTTTTTAAATGCACAAGTTATATATAGGTCAGTTTAATTTCCGTTACTATTTTTTTAAAAATGATTATTATACATTTGCATGTTTTTGCAGCATATTTTTAAATTTTAAATTAAAAATTATGCGCCAGTTCTGTTTAAAAATCTGATTATGCACATTAGAATATGGGAAACTTAAAAAGGCATTATTGGTGGCAATATATGCTGAAACTGCATCTGAGCAAAGCCCAAAGGTGCCCTTAATCTTTATGTTGGGAATGAAAAAAATCAGCACCTTCATATAACCCAGAAAAAAAATGCGATCGATTTCAAATCATTTGGTTTTGATTAAAATCGAGAAACTTGCATGCTTCAATTGTTGTTAGTATCATTTCTTATATACGCAGTCTCCAGCATTAAAATGGATTTTTTTTTAAGTTAGAGCACTTTTCAATTGACATGAAGCGATTGGACCTTAGCTTAGGCATAAATGTGGAAATAGGCCTAAATTCGATCGTTTCCTTAAAAGTGTTTTCTTTTTTTTTTCAGTATAGATGTTTCTTTTTTTTCTGGGAAGACAACAAAAACTATATTTTTGAGATAAGCACCAAAGTAGACATTCATTATACACAAAATTAAATATTAAATAGGCTATATAACTACTTAAAAATAATACTGATATAGGTATTTAAAGAGAAATAAAATTTAAGCCTAAAATTAATTAATTAATTATAAATAATATCTTCATTATTTGGCTAATTTTCTTCATCGTTTATTTTCTTCTGCTTATTTTTCGATTTTTATGAAAATATTTTATCATGATAAATAAAAGGAACTTTATCATGTAGGCTTAAAAAATAAAACATTTAATTAATACATCTATAATAAATATTTTAATGATAATCTATATTCATTGCTCTATTTTTGTAAATGTAATTATTATTTAAATTATACAAATTTGGGTTCCTCTATATCTTATGTAATAAATATTGTGGAGAATTTAAGAATATTATGAACTCAACACAAGCTGTATAATAAACTTGAAAGTTTTGCTAAAATACCTTAAATACAGTATATAGAGGCTAAAAGGCTAAATTTCTACGATCGAGCTAATGATGTCGAAGTATTTTATAGGCCTACAAAAGACTGCCTCAGTTTAATAACTTCTTAAATATCCGATAGTGTTTCACACAAGGACAACAATTTCTAACACCATTTATACTAAAATACAAAAAAATCATTTGAAAAAATGTACATTTTCATAGTCTACAACTCGTATTGATTAAAAACTTTGTTATATGAAGTATTATATTATATAATAGAATTATGAATATTGAATGTTTATAGGCCTATATGCCAATAAATTTAACAATATCCATGCATTTCAAATTTATTCGCTACACAAACACTTTAAATTGTGTTGAAAACAATTTTTTAAAATTGTTCAAGGGCATTTATAATAATTAAGTTATGAAGTTTGTAGGCCTAACCATGTATAACTTATGCTTAATATATGGCCTAAATGAGTATTATTATATTCTTATATTCTTATGCTGAAACTGAAATTCTAGACTTTTGGTTTACATTTAGAATAAACATTACATGCCCTTATACTTATGTGGTACATATTGAACTAATAAAAAAGAATATAGTTTATATAAAGCTGGTCATAGATTGAAATGTATACCTTTGTGCGGCGAATTCAGAGTAGTCCTTGTGAGTTGATCTGAAAAGTCGTCCCTTTGGGAAAGTCTAAACAAAGTTGTGCAGGATGTTGTCTTAAATGTGTAGAGCCCTGCATCTTTTCTAACTAGTAAGACCTATCATGTATCAACTCCAAACTAGGCCATAGAATAAAGAAATTGTATCTATACCATTGGTCCAAAAGGTACTACTACATCCAACATGTTTCACAAACGTTAATATAAGGTTGCAACTTGCAACTGACTCCGCAGGCATAACATTGCAGTGGCCATCTTGGCTTGGTCACATCCATTTGCCAGTGCCCATTCTTTGGACGCCTATAAAGCCCACTAAACCCCACAGGCAGGGTGAGGGGTGCGAGCCCATCCCTCTTTTTCCTCCCTGCAGTACAAGCATTGGGGCACTGTAAAGGGCACAAAGCTCTGACTCATGAGCTCTTTGCCTTCTGCCAATTTTTTTTATTGGAAAAGCATCTGTCACCCTTTCCCACCCATATTTCTGCCTTACCATCTCGGCCCACCTGCCTCCCCAAATCCTCAATCCCCCTCCATTTTTTCTGACCAATCGTTGGCATCAGTATTTTTTTACAATTGTAAACTGACCCACACACAAACTCGACATTTTGGGGTACCCCACCCTACATTTTGTGTAAGTGTGACACACCTGCACAAAATCTTTGGATATTTCCAAACTCTAATGAGCAGTTTATTGTATAGTAAGGCAATTAAGGGGTTTGTGTAATTGAAATTAAAGAGGAATCTTTCAGTTGTTATCAGGGTACACTGTATAATCTCGGTATGCTGCTTTCATCCCTTAGCTTAGTTGCATTCGCCATTTTTGGTGATTTGAAGGCCCCTTTACTAGAGCTCCCCCTTGAGGCGAAACCTGAAAGCTTTCATCGACCCTTTTCATTTATAAAACGTCATAGGTAGAGCAGAGATATGCTGCAGTTAAACTTACAGCAAAACTAAGAAATTCATCCTAAATGTTATCTAGCTGCACAATTTTGACTTATGATAAAATATTTACAAATGATATAATTTAAATGTAGAGATAATTCAGACATATTCCAGGACTCCATGCCGACTGGATCCTTCTAAAATTTTAAATATCGTATTTGGAACTCCTTGAATCATTTTGATGCATTTCTATGTAGATGCTGTTATAGAAGAACACATTTCGACTTATAATAGTTTCTGTGACAAAATTTAATTAAGGCTTTATGTGTTTTTTTTAATTATTTTCCATTTATTGCTTGGCATAAACGAATACATGCATCTTGCTTCCAGTAGTTGTTCCCTCTCCTCATAGGTGGCGCTTCCTGGATGCTCCCAATGAGTAAATGCTCAGGGCATATATTTATATAGGCCCCGAGGATAAAGACTGCTTGTGTCCCCTATATGGTGAAATTTAGCACTATTTGATAACCAATCAATATTCCAAAGCGTGATAGGAATCATTTGTGTTACATTGGAATTTTGGCACCAAATGGAACATGAAATTGAACTTCATTATGAGTGCCATTTGAACATTTTCAACACAATGCGAGTGAAATTCATTAGATTTCATTAGAAATTGGATTCTAGTGTAATGTGAATTGCCTAATCAAAATTTCATCTGTAATCATTAGCATTGCTCGTCAACTAAAGGAACATAATTATTTGCTCACCAATCTGCTTGAAATAACAAAATAAATATTGTATAGAATGAAATATTGTTCATTTATTCATTAAAATCTATTTATACCGAAATATATAAAATCTAGAAATTCAAATTATTAGTGTAGTCTAAATTTTCATTCAATTGCACAAGGAAAATTATAATAAAACAATTCATGTGTATAGAAATTAATGGCACATTATCTGAAAGTGCAGGAAGTTTGCAAACAAAAAAGTACAAGTCCAAAATTCTACACATTACATTATGATTAGAAGTTTTAACCTTTTTTACAGATATATTTTTGACATGGCTGCTATTATGTGCATATAACAGGAGACCCTGCAGAAATTCGTATATTCAAAACTTCGTCTGGGCTTAGCTTCGCCGTGCGTAACTTCGCACAGGTTGA